>BHEV01002708.1:0-12782 GCA_004319985.1 Emydocephalus ijimae
ATCCCACCACCACCCAGCACAGATAAACTCCGTGGCCAAAACACTAATTGCCAGAACCAAATGCCTGGCAGACAAGACACAAATAAAGACTGAACTATGCCCCCTGACTAAAGTACTGACAGCCAACGGCTTCCACAAAAGCAAAATCACTGGCTTGATCCACAAAAACACACTGAGACATAATGGAGACCTAGAAGATGAACAGACCTNACTGGCTTGATCCACAAAAACACACTGAGACATAATGGAGACCTAGAAGATGAACAGACCTGTGGAACAGCTGTCCTGCCCTACATAAGAGGTACTACAGACAAAATCAGTAAGGCACAACACAGGCATCACATCAAGACTGCCTTCAAAACAGACAGAAAAATAGCAGCCATCCTTAGAAACCCCAAAGATAAAATTGACCTGGAAAACCAAAGCATATAATTTTATAGGAACAGGTAACAATGTGGAAAGAATGTTGGCAAAAACCCTGTAAAACTTAATCCACGTAAGCTGATTGTTTTATGGGTTGGTGTTGTATGGTCTATCTCTCTGTGAAATACTAGGTTCACATTTTAGGCCCTATCACAATAAGTAAAGGAAGAGGCCAGGGGTGTTTTCCCTCTCCCACATGTTATCCTGTCTAAAGTAATTGAATCTTGTTTAGTAAATGCATCTACCAATTTCTTCTCCTCGCATAGATATTCTGGAGTGGCAGAAATGGAACATTCTTAAACTATTTCCCGTGTTCGTGTATGCCCTTTTTGCATATCTATGAGAATGGGATGGTTCTTTCAAAGAATATATTTCTGTCCCTCATACTTTGTCCTGGTTGTAACTGAGGCACTATCTGGCTACTCTATAATACAGTCTAATATGGAAGCTTATACACTAGTACATAATGTGTCACATTTAGAAGGCTTATATCAACATCCAGCTATTAAAACTTTAGTAGATTAAAGTTTTATTTTAGTAGCTAGTACAGTATTTCCGAAAATATTGCACTTGATGATACAGATTGGTTGTATACTATAACAATATCAGAGATTAAATGAAGTGTTTAGCACTCTCTATATTGAAATTAAGAGAATACACACACACACACACACACACACACACACACGTGTGTATGGTATTCAGCTTTGTTTGGGTATTTTCCCACATCATTATAGTTATACTTTTAAAGTTGTAGCAATGTTTCGGCACAACTATAATGATGTGGGAAAATACCTGAACAAAGCTAAATATCATACATTTAAGTACCCATGAAAACTTAAGAAAACATATATCTATGTCTATATCTATATCTATATCTATATCTATATCTATATCTATATCTATATCTATATCTATATCTATATCTATACCTATACCTATACCTATACCTCTATCTATCTATCTGTCTGTCTGTCTATCTATCTATCTATCTATCTATCTATCTATCTATCTATCTATCTATCTGTCTATCTATCTATCTATCCATATGCACATACATACATACACAGACACAGACACCTCACATTAATTACCTAAGAATGACTATTAAACTTAAGGTAAAATGAATATCACAAATCATTATCTCATCACCAAATTCAGTTGCACACTGTTTATAAAGTCAGTTCATAATATTAAAAATCTACTCCAATTTGGCTGTTTCATAAAATTGAAATACAGATTTTATACACAAATCCACATTTTGAATGTGGCACCAATTCACGTACCAGGACATGAAGATAAATGATAATTACATAGCATTCAAAAGAGATAATAAATGAGTGAAAAAGAAATAAAAAGACCAAAGCAGTCAACATCCAGATAAGCAGGTTTTATCACCAGGACCAACATCAAGCAAACAAGCAATAAACAATGCCCCAATCAAGCAATTACCAAGAAGAAACCACATTCCCATTAAGAGTGGCAAGGCAAATTAAAATCAGAAAGCAAATTTCACTCTCTTTTAGTCCTGAACATGTTACCGAGCTGGGTAATGAAATGTGTGCAAGAAAAGATGCAAGCTCTGACATCACCAAGAACTTCACAGTCCAATTCTTAGCTATGTATAATCAGGGGTGGGATTCAAATTTTTTAACAACCAGTTCTGTGGGCATGGCTAGGTAGGTGGCCATGTAACTGCGTGGGCATGGCTTCTTCTTCTTCTTCTTTTTTTTTTTTTGCAGCTCCACCCACGCTCCATTTTTGGGCCTCCTGTGCCTCAGGGAAGCCTTCTGGGGGGCAGAAGCCTTCTGGGGGCCCAGGAAGGCAAAAAATGGAGTGGGGGGCACATCATCCCCCCAAACCCCTCATACTCCCTGCACCTCCCTCACACGCCCCACCCTTTTTTCCTCCTGGGCTTCAGGGAAGCCTCCTAAATGATTGTCAGAAGGGAAAAAAAAGAAATACCATAAGGAGTGACTGGGTAGGGGAAAACGCAGCCAGCAATGTTGGGCATGTGTGCCATATCCCGCATGTGTGATAAGGACTGACTGGGCGGGGAGGGGTGGGTGGAGATGGGTGAGGCCAGCCAGGGGCACGATATGCCAGTTCTCTGAACTGCGCAGAATCATAATCAGAAACATTCTACCATTCCGAGCTGGTAGAATCCTATCTGTGCATAGAATCTACCAAAGTGAAGAATAATCAAAGAAATATTTCCAGTTCGAGTTAAAATTTTTGTGTCTAAACATTCTTCCCTTAAAATCTATAAACCTAACTCTTAGCAGGGAATTCTGGTTTTGGTAAAATTGAATAAGAATATAATAGGTTGCAATGGAAATTCAACTTTGAAGATTTCTTTCATTAAACTTAAATTAATTATTTCTAAATGATTATTTCCCACAGTTGTGAAGCTTAATAGCATTGCTACCAAGTGAAAAAGGTTGCCCAAACTGCTGATCCCATTTTCAGCACATTTTTGAAATAAACTGGGATGATATACAGCAATTAAACATCTTATATCAACTCTCTCTAAGTGTAATGTTTGGAGTAGATTTAATGTTACTCTTCTACTGAAATTCTTATTGTTGCATCTCTCTGCTACTGAATTTAAATTCCTCAGCTGTTAGGATGAAATAAAAAATACAATGTTATATTAATTATTGCAAAGCGTACAAAGTATTCTCTTGGTGCAATATGTTTCTTGCTAAAGAACAGTGCCTATTGTTTGTTAAATACGAGTGCAGCAAGAACTTTAAAAGTGTCAGTTACTGATCTGTTCTTTGAGGTCAGTTTTTAATGACTATAATCCCAGTGGTGAATAATGATTACAATATATGTGTTCTTCCATAACCTGCATTTTATTCATCTTTTATTATATACCTGTTGGGTTGCTAATAGCCAAGCTTACAATACTTGTTTATTAATATCATTCATCGACTACAGTGGATTTTGGTTGAAGAAAATACTTATAAAAATAATTGCCACATGTTTGTGACAGCATAAAATTAATGCAAAATGCAAAACGTTGCAACTGTTTATATAATGAAGTGCTGACATGTATACAACATAACAGTGCAGAACAATTAGGCTAACAAAAACAAAACAAACAATAAAAGAGTGGAAAGAAAAATCAATACTTTAAATCAGCTCCAATGAAATAATGCAAAAAAGTATTTTGAGCTCGAGCAGAGAATCCAGGACAAACTATTTTAATTGATCCCCAACTGAACAGAAGAGATGCAACTTCTGTGTGGAAATATGTAAAAGTGGCTTCAAACACCAAGATCTTTTAAATTATGGACTGAAAGGGTGCCCAAAATTCTACACTACATCTGCCATATTCACTATTTTCATATTTTGAAACATATAAACTATGCATAAATAATATGTTGCATTTAAATATCCAGAAAGACATCATGTTTACCTATGTACCAATAGAATGTCTCAAATTCCATTGACTTTTATCTTGAATTTAATATATTTTCCTATTTTAAAATTGTATATAGATATGTTTTAATATTTTATTTGTTTGCTGCCCAGAGTCCCTCTGTGAGGGAGATGAATGGTTTCTGTTAAGTACTGAGCGTGGGCACAAGAATGGAGACGAGCTGGTGAAACGGTGAACTTCAGAACTCTTTATTTACATGGTGTGACAGCTCAAACTCAATGGCTGCTACAGCCTTCCTTATATAGGCAACTTATTAGATATTCAACCAATAAAAACCAGGGAGCGCTAGCTCTGTTAACCAATGAGAGAGGCTCGTTAATGGCCAATCAGATTCACCTGAACAGACCAATCCGATATCGCCATTAACGGCCAATCAGAAGTGCTGGGCCAGAACCCTACAATTGACTTCAAGCTCTTGATAACTTTATCAACACATTTATTCATTCACAACACCCCTTCCCCCTGGGTTCCGTTTATGGGGTGCTGTTACATAGTCCTTGAGGTAGGACGGTTGTTTTGTTAGTCTAGTTGACTTTCTTTGTGCACCTGGTATTTGGCTGCACTCTTGATGAGGTAGGGCGTTGTTTGGTGCAGGGGGTACCTCTGACTCTGAGTTCGAAATTCCGTTGTCACCAACATCTTCGGTATCCCCAAGAGGCGAGCTCACTCCCATCCCTGATTCCTCTTCATGTGTTTCCGTTCCGCTATCGTTTCTTTCATTAAGGTTTTCTGCTAATTCAAGTTCATCTTCCTCCGTATCTCCTCCCCCCTGAGTTAGGGCATCAGGGAACTTGGAGATCCCTGACTGCAGCCTTGATCGTAGTTGATCAATATGGCACTTCCATAGTCTGTCATCGCGACATTGCATGTGGTAGGATCTAGGGCCGGTTACTCGGACCACAGTCGCTTCTACCCACAACGGATCGCCCGACAAGTTTTTAGCGACCACCAAGTCGCCTACCTGGAAGGTACGGCATCGCCCGCTTGATCCGTGTGGTTTCTCAGGTTCGTACGATGGATGTAGGCGGTCGAGGTGGGAGCGGAGCTTTCGTCCCATTAGCAACTCGGCGGGAGTTTTGTTGGTGACGCTGTGCGGAGTGATATGCTGCAACAAGAGGATCCGGTTTATTTTTTCTTCGATGTTGTCATAGTCCATTTTTTGTAGTGTTTTCTTGACGAATTGTACCATGCGCTTGGCCCTTCCGTTGGCCGCAGTATGTGCAGGCGAAGTCAGCGCATGGCGAATACTGCGGTCCGCCAGGTACTGTTCAAAGGACAGCGCAGTAAATTGGGGCCCATTGTTGGATACCAGAACGTCTGGTAATCCATGTGTTGCAAACAGTCTGTCCAGTTTCTTAATGACCGCTTCGGTTGTTGTTTTCTTCATTTGATGGATTTTGAGCCAGTTCGAGTAGGCATCCACTGTTAACAAGAATGTGTGGCCTTTGGTAGGTCCTGCAAAGTCCAGATGGATACGGGACCAGGGTCCCCGTGGTGTTTCCCATTCGGTTGGGGTTGCTTTTGGTGGGGCGTTGCTGACTTCCTGACATTTGTGACAAGCTTTAACCCATGTCTCGATTTGCTTGTCGATGCCTGGCCACCATGCGTAGCTTCGTGCGAGGGCTTTCACGCACATGATGCCGGGGTGGCCATCGTGCAAGGTTCTTAGGACTGCTCATTGAAGTTGCTCTGGGACAACAACTCTATCTCCCCAGATAATGCAGCCCTTTTGTGAAAACAATTCTGTTTGACGACTCTTGAATGGGGCATAGTCATCAGGTAGCTGGTCCAATGGCCATCCGCGTTCCACCCAACTGAGGACTCGTGCTAAGGTGGGGTCGCGTTTTGTTTCTATCGTGATATCTCGGGCTGTTAATGGCGGTGTATGAAGTGTCTCAATCTGCAACGTTGTCACTTTAGGCGCGGGGTCATCAATGGTCTCTGGAAGCGGTGCTTGGCTCAATGCGTCGGCATGGGGAATGGCTTTCCCCGGGCGGTGTTGTAGCCGATAATTATAGGCAGCCAAGAATTCTGACCAATGAGTCATTCTGGGAGATAACATATAGGGGGTTGGCTTATCTCCCGCTATTATTCCCAGAAAAGGTTTGTGGTCAGTCATTATAGTAAAGGCTCGGCCGTACACGTACTCATGAAATCTCTTGACAGCAGACACAATAGCAAGGGCTTCTTTATCAATCTGACTGTAATTGCGTTCTGCTTTTGAAAACGTCTTTGAGAAATAGGCAACAGGGGCTTTGCTACCGTTTGGCAAAATGTGGCTCAAAATGGTGCCTACTCTGAAAGACGATGCATCACACGTGATGGTTAATGGCAAAGTCTCATTGTACTGCATTAGTACAGCGTCAGAAGTCAATACATTTTTTACGTTTCAGAACGCCTACTTTTCTCTATGTCCCCATACCCAGATTGCTTTTTTGTCTAATAAACGATGTAGGGGTTCAGCTACGGTTGCTTTGTGCGGCAGGAAAATGTTATAAATATTGATAAGGCCCAGAAACGCCTGGAGGTCAACCTTATTTCGGGGTTTTGGGGTGTTCTTGATTGCCCTCAGTTTGCTATCGGTAGGGTGAATGCCATGACTATCAATTAAATACCCTAAAAATTCAACACGATCTGTAGACAGTTTACACTTATTTTTCTTTACTTAAAGACCTGTGTCTTTGAATTTCTGGAGGACCATCCTCAGGCAATCCCGTAAAATTTTCGGGGTAGGGGTAGCGATTAACACATCATCAAGGTATGGGACAACGCCTTTTATTCCCTGTAATAGTCTTTCCATCAAGCTCTGAAAGATCCCCGGGGCTACGTTCACTCTGAATTGGAGTCGGGTACATTTAAAGGCACCTCGGTGCATCACGATCGTCTGTGCCTGTGCCGTTTTCTCGTCTCCTGGCAGTTGTTGATATGCCTGAGCTAAGTCTAGTTTAGTGAAGACTTTTGTGCCCCCCAGGGAATGGAGGAGATGCTGCATCACCGGTACCGGATACGCATTTTGCTGCAAGGCGTGGTTCAGGGTGGCTCGGTAGTCCCCACAAATTCTTATCGATCCATCCGGCTTAATGGGTGTCACAATTGGGGTCTCCCAGGGAGAGTGATCGGTTGGTTCTAACACACCCTGGGCTATTAATTTATCAAGCTGCTCGTCAATCTTTGGTTTAAGGGCGAATGGAACTCGACGAGGCTTAAGGCGGATGGGAGCTACTTTTGGATTAAGATTAAATGATATCGGGGTCCCCTTGTACTCGCCTAGTTTTCTGCAAAGACGTCCTTGAATTCTTGGATGAGGTCCTCCTCCCAGTTGCTGCTGCCGATTCGGTTAATGCCTACCACTTCAATGCCAAGTGGAGTGAACCATTGGAGGCCTAACAGGCTAGGCCGGTCTTTGTCGATCACAGTCAGGGATAGGTATGCTGTACGGTTCTTGAACGAGACCCGGACTCGACTGGATCCTATGACTGGAATCTGATTCCCCTGATAGTCTTTAAGTATGAGTCTTTGGAAACAGAGGTCTTGTCGCCGGACAGTAGGGATGAGTTGCTTGAGGGTCTTCCAGGAAACTATCGAGAGGGACGATCCTGAGTTGACTTCCATTAAGCAGGGCTGGTTTTCGATGGCCACTTTAACTCGGATTTTCTTGGCATCTAAAGAGGAGGCGTGACCGATAGTGATAGTTTGGTGAGCCTCTTCTCGATTCGTGGGGCGGTTTAGGGTTCTGTTTCTGTAGGAGTGGTTGTTCCATTGGTGGTTAACTGGTTCTTGCCTTACAGGACGGTTTCCTGTCGGTTGGCTATAGTTAGCCCCCTTCGAGGGCTGGCTGGGTCCTATGAAACTTCTACAGACCCGTCCGATATGGCCTCGTTTCCTGCACTCATGGCAGAGCGCGTCGCGGAATTTGCATCTGGACCGGGGGTGGCTTGCCCCACAACAAGCGCATGGGTGTTGGGACTTCTGGTAATGATCCCGTTCGGACCGCAGTCAATGGATCTCTTTTTCGTCGCTGTCTGATGACAAAGAGAGGTCCTTGTGGTGGGCCGTCACAAGCTGTCCTTCTGACTTGGGTAAAATGTCACCAGTCGGTTGGTGAACCGGAGCGCGGTTGCAGCGCATTCGGGCAGCTGACTTCCTGGTTGCTTCTGCTGCAGTAGCATCAGCGATGGCATCTGCAAGGCTGATGTCGCCTTTCGCCATCAGCTTACTCTGCACGTGCGGTGCATCTAGTCCCAGAATTATTCGGTCTCTTAGGGCTTCTTCCAGGTCAGCGAACCCGCAGAGGCCTCCCAGGTTTCGGAGATCCGTGATGAAATCTGCAGCGCTCTCTCCTTTCTGCTGGTCTCTTTGGTAAAATTCATGCCGCCTAACAAGTGTTGGCACTGTCGGTGCATAGTGGGCTCTCAGTAGGGGTTCGAGGACGTCCCAGTCCATAGACTTTACTTCTGCTGGTTTCGCTAGTGCCTTGGCCATCTTGAATACGGTCGGCCTGCAATGCGTTAGGAATACCGCCCGTTTCTTCCCGGTCGTGGCATCCTTCAAATTGTTGGTTTCCAAGAACATTTGGGAACGATCCATATAGGAGTCCCAGTCTTCTTGCACTGGGTCGAATGGAGTGGGTGGTATGACGCCGCCGGACATGGTTCTGCCGTTGTGCGTTTTGCCACATGCTCGGTTATCATTCTTCGTTGTTCAGTCAGCTCTGACATCTCCACATCCCACCCTCGTCGCCAGAGTTAAGTACTGAGCGTGGGTCCAAGAATGGAGATGAGCCGGTGAAACGGTGAACTTCAGAACTCTTTATTTACATGGTGTGACAGCTCAAACTCAATGGCTGCTACAGCCTTCCTTATATAGGCAACTTATTAGATATTCAACCAATGAAAACCAGGGAGCACTAGCTCCGTTAACCAATGAGAGAGGCTCGTTAATGGCCAATCAGATTCACCTGAATGGACCAATCCGATATCGCCATTAACGGCCAATCAGAAGTGCTGGGCCAGAACCCTGCACTTGACTTCAAGCTCTTGATAACTTTATTAACACATTTATTCATTCACAACAGTTTCTAAATTTTATAAATAAATACTAATCAATTTCCAATCTCTAGGTTTGGCTTTCAATAGTTCATTTAGTGACCGTTCAAAATTGCAACAGCACCGAAAAAATTGACTTATGACTGTTTTTTATACTTACGGCCATTGTAGCATTTGCATGGTCACATGGTCACAATTCAAATACTTGACAATACGGTCCACATTTATGATAGTTGTAATAACCTTTTGCTGTCTTTATTACTTTGTGAAATGTATTACCAACTTTTAGGCCTGAACTTGCCTATCATAGCAATAATTAGAACACTATTAAAATGGAACACCACAACTTTTGTGGAATGTAGCCATGATGTATTATGTGAGAAAAATGTCCATATACTGGGAATACAGAAATCTTTACTAAATTTATAGAAATCGGTGTGATTTTTATAAAAATTGGTGATTTTTTTAAAAAAAACATACTCTGCTTGAGTCTCTTCAAGTTGGGAGGGGGATGGAAAATTATATCTTGTTCCATGTATGTGACATAGACCTCTTTTGTACCGTTTTTTAACCTTGTTATAGCCCTCCTGATCCTCCCAAAAATAATATTACTTATGGTCTGTGACACATACTGGCCTTTTTCCTGTCATAAAATATCTGAGTGAGATTTTATAGTGAATGAATGCAGGACAAATTGTGCACAATTGATCAGTGGTGGTATTCAGCTGGTTCGCGTTGGTTCAGGTGAACCAGTAGCAAGGATTTGGGGTGGTTCATCGAACTGGTAGTAACTTCTGGCTGGCCATGTCCCCAGGCCAGTTGCCACTCACTTGCTTGCCCCGCCTGCCTGACGCTAGGCCGCCCAGTCATTCCTTAAGGTATTTCTTTTTTTCCTCGCTTCCTGACAATCAGCTGTTCCTACCATCAGCTATGCTGGGATTCTCGTCGCTTACTTACTAATTTGCCCAGGAGGCTTCCCTGAGACCTAGGAAGGCAACAAAAAAAACCCCAAAAAGCCACGCCCACCTAGTCGCATGGCCATGCCCCCCAACTATGCCCAGAGAACCGGTGGTATTTTTTTTTTAATCCCACCACTGCAATTGATGCTTCTAGCTTACAACTGCATCCAACAGTGAGAAGGAAGAAACTAAAGCTCCTTCCAATAGGTTCATTATAAAAAGAACATGATAAGATGAAATTCAAATCCACTATCCAAAAATGATGTAATTCCTATTATCTGCATTTTGACTCTATAGAATGTTCAGCAGCTGATCTGTGGATTAGTTTTCTGCATCAATACCTTTATACAGTAGTGCAAGATGATAGAAGAATGTTATTACAATGTTTCCAATAATCTAATGGAAGAAAAACTTTTTGAAATGGTAAGAAATAGGATCCACTGGAATGGCAGCCAGATAACAGAATCACACAGGAAGAGCGGAGTAATGAGAAACAAGAAAAGTGTGCAATTGAAAGACAGACTCTAAACATATAATGGAATGATGAGTCAAGTAAGTTATTGCCACAAGAAAACAGAGGTTGCTTTTGAATTCGATATTATAAAACCTAGTAAATTTAACAACAAATGACTATAATATAGAATATTTGTAGTAGGAATTTAGAAGGTAATAAAGGTAGCATGCCAAAGAAAAACTTTGGAAATATACTATACAATAGAAAAAGAAGAATAACTTGTGAACAAAAAGAAAAAGAATAATTTAACAAGATAGTTTAACAAGATTATTAATAGTTTAATTATCTCCATCACAAGATATTTAATTGCTAGTAGAAATGAAATTGTTAGCATAACTATTCATCCTACATTAAAAAAATTTTTTTTTCCTTTCCTAATCATACAATGACTCAAGTAGGGTATTTTTTTTATAAAAATCACACATTTTTTTTCTCTCCATCTAACTTTATTAAGTCCTATCTTTTAACTAGGTGTTTAATTTTGTCTCAGATAATTAAAATATACTTTTTTGCCATAGGTTGCCTATGCAACATTCCTAAGAAACTGAATTGCTGGATCACACTAATAATTCAGAATATTAGCACTCATAGTAAGCAGCAATTCAGTTATACAAATTCCTGCTCTCTTGGCAAATGTCACAAGTACATGTGCAGGGTTTAATATCCTATAGTAATAATTTTATGCTGCACTAATGATTCTGCCAATATTCAAAATTCCCTTGTTTCTGGTTAGATAAGACCATTTCTAACATTTGCTTTTTGAGCTTTTAATCAGAACTTGCTTTGTCTTCTTCCACAGAATTGACTATTGCCGCTGTTCTTATAAGCAGGGCTAATTCAAACTCGAAATGTCATTTCAAACATGAAAAGAGGATAAAGTTCAATAAGATTCAATAATCTCTTTATAGATAACCTAGGGGAATCTTTGCCTTGAAGTGGTTTAGAAATTACTGTTTCCTTTCAAATGCAGACTGGGTCCATCACTGAGTAAAGGTACTTTTAGTTGTACAACTGAGAAGATATCTTGGATGCAGGGGTGGGATTCAAAATTTTTTACTACTGGTTCTGTGGGCATGGTTTGGTAGCTTGATACCTTATTCCTGCTTTTCTAATTAACAATACTCTGAGTTGAGCTGGCAGTGGGACTTAAACTCATGGTCTCCTGCTTTCTGTCCTAATGCGTCAACTTACTAGACCAAACTGGTTCTCCTTAATTAGTGCTGGGGTTTTTCTGTTAGTATTTCAGTTCTCTCCCCTAATGACTGAGTGGCTGTGGCAAACTTGATTGGTCTCACCCTTAGGAAATGTTTCCTTAGTCAAACTCACAATAAAATAACACTATTCCAATATTTAGAATAGAATAATATAGTTGGAAGGGATCTTGGAGGTCTTCAAGTCCAACCCTGCACCACATCAGACAAATGGTTACTCAACCTCTTCCAGTGTTGGAGCATTTACAACTTCTGGAGGCAAGTTGTTCCACTGATTAATTTCTGTCCTGGAAATTTGAGGGGTTGCTACAAAAATGAGGGAGTCAGTCTATTTTCCCTAGTACCAAAAGACACACAAGAAACAATGGATAGAAACCTACCAAAGAAAGAAGCAACTTAGGACTAAGGAAAAAATTTCCTAAGGGTGAGACCATTCAACCAATGGAATAGCTTGTCTTCAGAAGTTGTAGGTGCTCCATCACTAGAGGCTTTCAAAAAGAATGAGGGAAGTACACCCCAAAAGGGCAGTACCAGGAACCACTAAAACAATGCACAAAACTTAAAACAGCCATTTACCTTTTTAAAAACAGTCAACCCCAAAGCAAAAGCATCAGCTGAGAGGGAAGTTAAGAGCAGCTGCTCATGCTAATTGAAAGGCTGGGCATGCTGCCAAAAGCCATTAACTCTTCCAACTCTATTATTCTATGCTCTCTATGTTCTAAATTGGGTGCTTCACAGTGGAAATAATACAGCTGGCTGGACCACACATGCATTAAATTCATGGCCTGTATGATCAAGCTGCATCATTGTCCCCTCCTGTATCTTTTCCCCCAGAAAGAAACAAGAAGAAGCCAAAACTGCAGCAGCTATAAAAGGTCTTGGAGAATGCTAGGGAGTAGCAACTGATCACAGAAGTATTACTTAATACTCTTTGTAATGAAAATGTTTGTAATCTTGTCCTTCTTCCTGAAAAGAAGACATTAATCCCATCCCTAGATGGGTGATTGATGGCTTCCCTGCCCTAATTCTGTCAGTTTTTATTGTTTATTGACTTGATTCAGTATGTATCAGCTGCATTCCAGATGCAACTGTTAAGTGGTTCTTGGCTGTCTGCCCAGAGCTATTAATTGAAGAGAGAGAGAGAGAGAGAGAGAGAGAGAGAGAGAGAGAGAGAGAGAGAGA
>BHEV01002709.1:0-17918 GCA_004319985.1 Emydocephalus ijimae
CAAGAAAATGCTACAAAAAGTGGACTATGACAACATCGAAGAAAAGATAAACCGAATCCTCTTTTTGCAGCATATCACTCCACACAGCATCACCAACAAAACACCCCCCGAGCTGCTAATGGGACGAAAGCTCCGCTCCCACCTCGACCGGTTACACCCAGCATACGAACCGGAGAAACCACACGGATCCAGCGGCCGATGCCGTACTTTCCAGGTAGGCAACTTGGTGTTCACTAAAAATTTATCGGGCGATCCGTTGTGGGTAGAAGCGACTGTGGTCCATGTAACCGGCCCGAGATCATACCTGGTACAATGTTGTGATGATAGACTATGGAAGCACTATATCGATCAACTACGATCATGGCTGCAGTCAGGGATCTCCGAGGGGCAATGCAAGATTTCTTAGGATTCTTCTTCTTAAATGAAATGCTTCCAGATAACTTTTAGTCTTTGGTTCCACATTGAGTGATCTAATTGCTACATCTAAAACTCTGCTGGTAGGGATATCTTGAAAAGAAAAGACTTAACACTGGGAGATTAAGTGTTGGGCTTTGCCAAGAGAATAAGCCATACTGACATAGACCTGTTGTATTAAACAAGATCAGGATGAGATTTATTATAATTTCTTCTTCAGAATACTTTACCTAATTTCACAGATGATACTTGTCTTTCACAGGAAAAAATGGATCCAATGGAACTTGCTGAACTAGAATTTTGTTTCATTATCAAAAGAGAAAAACAATTGCACAGAAATTTGCATTCAGAAAGGGATTTCCTCTCACCTTACTTTTCAGGAGAACTCTTTGGTCCTTTTTCCTATACACTGAGACAAGGTATATTCTTAGTCTTGCACTGTTATCCAGTCCAGAAACGCAAAGTATGAAAACTCTGGTGTCATGCTGAACCTTAATGTGATTTATTGAGTCATGTTTGCTGGAGGCTGCACTATATTAACATAATACTTTAAGCTCCTGCAACCCCTTTAGTGTTCTGACCCAGGCTTCATCAAATGTAATTAATATCAAACCTGTTTTAAAAGTAAAACCTATTTTATTGCAATGCTGAGAATTGCTTTCACACACTTTTCAGTGCTGTGGAATGCTGCCAAAAAAAAAGTATCCAATTAATTATATCAGAAACCAACCGAAGTACCAGAAAAAACCAATCAGAGTACACAGAACTTCACGGAGGACTCGGAATCTATCGAACTACTTTGCTTCCTGCAAAGGTTTCATCATTGTGGTCTGACTTTTATTCCCTTATGGGAGGGGCAATCCCCTCCCAGCCTTACTCCTGAGTTGCCCCTTTTGTTTCAGCTGCTCTCACCTTCTAGCAGCTCTGTGCACACACGCACTGGGAACAGGCTCCCCTGGATCCTCTGCTTCACTGCTGCCAGACTCCAAAGGCAGCACCCCACTCCCAGATGGTCCTGGTCCTCTCCCTGCATCAGATACAGTAACCTCACCCAAGTCATCTCCAGACTCCCTGACTGGTCCCCTTTCTTCCTTACTGTCCAATTCCGCTGCCAGCTGCACCAGCTGCCAGTGAACCACAACATTTAGAATCTGTAGCAAACGAAGCTCAACAATACATTGTGCTAAATTATGTGAACAAGACATTATGCCTTAATTATCATATCATCAGCTTAATTATGAGCTGATGTACAATGGGAATTCTGTTAGCTTCTTGGCATAACAATACACCAGACTTTGAACTCTGACATTGTTAAAGAAAGCCACTTAAATTGAAAAAACAGTTTTTGTGTGATAATCTCTAGCCAAAATAGATAAATTGCTAATATTTACAATCATGCTCAAAACATTTCTGTACAAGATTGAATTCAAATCATGTTTAAAACAAGCAGGAGTTTCCAGTTTGTTTATTTATTCAATTTGTATAGTCTCCCATCTCAACAACTAACTTTGTGCGGCGAATAAAATTAAAGTTCCATTAAGAGTTTCGTTTGCAGAGAAATCAAGAGTTTTCTAGCAAACTAAATAAAATAGAATATAATTCTTTATTGGCCAAGTATAATTGGACACACAAGGAATTTGTCTTGGTGCAAATATCCACCCTACACTCATGCTTCTAGAACTCCAAAAAAGATTAGAATGCATTTATTAGACTATTTCCAAGACTATGTATTGTATTTTTCTCCTGAAACGACATTCGCCCTCTAGAAACTGTAACAACCTCTATTCCAGAGAGAAGCTTTTCCCTTCTCTCTGAAAAGCTGGCACACTGTAGAGCAACAGAAGTCCATCTAATCCATTTCCTTTTAAGCTACAGTTTACAAAATGTCTGCACTTCACACAATATGATAAACCCACATTAGAAAAACATTATGATTTAATTTGAAAAGTAAATCAAAACCATTATTTCCAGACTGATTGAGCAAATGGATATCTAATAAAAGTTTTATTTGCAACCTGTACGGCTCCTACTAAGAGCTATTTCTGCATCAACCTTAACCGATCTCAAAGCCTAATAAAGATTTGCCCTGCTTATTACATGGATAGATGGCTATAAGAAGTACTAGTATGATGTGCTAGATTTGGGGAATTAAAAAAATAATCACAATCCTGCAGGGACCCATCCAAGAAGTTGAAATCAACTTTATCTAGTGCAAATGTGTCTGAACAATGAAAGATGCCCCTCAGATCTTAGGGCTAGAAGGGCTCAAGAATGTCCCATCTATATACTGTATACTGGTAGGATAAGGAAAATTAACCATGCCTTTGCTATTGATTAGACAAATATATAAAGAACAGAACAATTAATGACTTTTGTGACTTTTCTCAAGCCAATCCCCATATATAGGCTATCAAATCATTGTAATTAATTATGCATATCTCTTGCTTACTGTGTATATTATCTTGAAAACACTTGAGAAGGAAGTGAGACTATTCAAGGTTGGCAGAAATAACCAGTAACTAATTTATACTAGATAGGATCACCAGTTACTCAGAACACAAATGAGGGATGGTGTTATTTATTTAAATTGCTAAATCACTCCTTTTTTCTTGCCTACTTCTGAGGAGCTAATTTTGAGTGGCAATATTTTTTTAGTTCTGCCCCCCCCCGTCCCCATAGATACATCTCGCCCATCCTGCCACCACCATACACATATACCATTTCTCTCTTTAATGTCACACTTTCCAATGATAACTTTGAATGAAAACCAACAGTTGGGAAAGCTACATGCAAGCAAAACATCCTTGGGAAGCTGTATTTTTTAGAGTAGAAGTAGCAAATGTGGTGGAGCTTTCCAGCTTGGAATATTTTTCATTCCAAGCCCTTCCTTACAAATCCTAAATCCCAAGCTGCATTTTGCTTCTCAGAGGAAAAGATAAAAAGTCTACAGCAAGCCAGATATTGGTATGCTTCCAAGATTTTTTGAAAAAAGCAGCAGAAAAAAGTAATCGGGATCTTAAGGCAAGTGAAAGATCTTTACACACACAAAAACCCCTAGAAATTATTATTACAAAAATAATTGAGACACCTGGTATTGACATAATGAAGATATCTGAAAAACATGCAACTAAACATGCAAACACACATAGTCTCCAAATTTTATTGCCAATATTTTCTGATTAGTCTCTGCTGTCAATTCTTGGAAGAATCCTCATCATCATCATCTTAAAGCTAACCAAATCAAATGTTAAGTCTTTTTCAGCTACTCAGGTTTTTTTGTTTTTTTGTTTTTTCAATTTGGTCTTATTATTTAGATAGTTTTCTAGTAATTTGAATTTCTTTACTCCCATTAGACAAGCAGAATAATTGTATTTCCGGTGGAAATTACAGTTCCAAAATGTAGAATAGCATGTACTTTCCTTGGAATCAAGGAACCAGAAGGAATTTTTTTAAAGGCCAGATAAAATTTCTTTTCATTTAGCTGCCAGCCCTGAACCGAAACTGTCTGAATTAAACCCACCTAGATTGCTTTAATTCCATAGATTTAGAAGGAAGAGAAGGAAGGTGCAAGAATAACATAATAATAGAATTGGAAGGGATCTTGGAGGTCTTCTAATCAACCCCCTGCTCAAGCAGGAAACATCATGATATTTCAGACAAATTGTCTTCTGAAACAGAAGTAGAGAACTATGATCAAGTATTGACCTAACTAAGAGCATTTTTACTACTGGCTAGATTGGGTTGGACACCTGAACATTGTAGTACAGTGTCTTCTGGAGAACTACTCTTGGTCATGAAGTAATAGGTAACTTTTTTTCATCTGGAATCCCTCTGTGAGGGAGATAAACAGTTCCAAAATGTGACTATTAACAACCAAATTAAGCGTTAAGAAATCTTTTCTGAGATTAAGTCAGTGCTTCCCAAACCTTGATAAATTACCGAAAATTGAGTAAAACTGGTTTTTCTTTCGATAACAACACATAAAATCATTAATGGTTTTGAAGAGCAAATGATTAAACTTAGACTAAGCAGTCAGTGCAAAATGTTATTTGGAGAACAAAATAATCGTTTGGAATCTTTGTGGTTAACACTTCACAATGAATATCCTGTGAGAAGGCCATAATGCAATTGTTGTCATTTCCAAGCACCTACATGTGTGAAGTAGGATTTTTTCACTTTTGCCATAATGAACACAAACAAAACTGTTTACTGAACCCTGAACATGATTTTGGGTAATGAAAAAAATATTGGGAAGCACTCGATTAATTCATTACTACCCAAAGCAACCAACTCTATTTAATAAAATCTATGCAGATATGACAGTTGTAAGCATTGTTTCTTTCAGTGTTTATAGCTACATATCCAACACACTTAAAGTAAATCCAATACAATGAAGCGACATATTGCATACACCAGATCCAGCACTGTACTTGTGATGAAAACTGTTAGCAAGATGGATAACAGGAACAAAAAAAAAGGAAATATTTCAAGACTGAAAAGTCACTTCTCAACTGAAGTTGTGGTGTATTTGTACATTGGCAACAGTACTTAATAATTCATAATAGGACTGTTTGACAAATGATATCTCTGCTATGAAGTGCCACATAAACTGAAATAGTAATAGTAATCACCATTTGAGTAGGTGATGTAGTGTATTCATGTACATACTTCTAATACCACATTTCTATTGGTTAGTCGACTTTAGTTGAAGTTACTGGTTGCTAATAAAGAGCTGAATTCAACTCCGGTCTTCGAGTCTGCTTTGTCCTGGTGATAGAACAGGTGACATCCCATACAAAACAAACACATATTTTAGTGGGTGATATCCCATATCTGCCACTCATAGAGGAATATAGATGCTGCATTTTTAGAAGTCATCTGCTATGCTGAATTCCAATTACAGGGCAAAATCTAAGTTAGTAATTAGCAAAGGAGTGTAGTATCATTTCACCCGTGTTAGCCATATATTTTTAGGCCTCGTTTATTGTGTGAGTTTTCTTCTCTCTTGTCAATTTAACAAGATCTCCTTTTTAAGTTAAAAGCATTACAAGAGAAACGAATGGTACTCTCATTACATATATATATATGTATATATATGTATATCTCTCTTCTATATATCTCTTCTCCATAGATGGTGTTGAAATATCTTAATAGCAATAAGTATATAATAAGTATATAAAGTATAATAAGTATATAAGAAGTCTGACTACAGATCCTCAACATCTTAGCCAGCTTGACCACTAGCAAACAAAATAAGCATTTATTTTATTATTCAAATACCTGGACTTATTTCGTAAAAATACTTTTTGAAGTATTATGTCATTTTGCCCTATGCCAAAAGTCTCATCAATATTATTTCCAAATGGCCTGTTGAAACACCTAACTCAAGAGCACATATTCCAATGCAAGATAATCTTTTTAATGAATACGGGTCTGGTAAAATAGAGGCATACTCATGCTCACATTTCACTATTATAATTGCATGGGTGTGTGTTTTTCTTAACTGATAATAAAGAAACAGCAATAGTACTTAAGACTTGTATCCTGTTCCAAGTGCTTTTCACCTCTTTCTAAGCATTTACAGAGTTAGCATACTGCCCCTAACAATCTGGGTCCTCATTTTACTGACCTTGAAGGATGGAAAGTAAAGTCAACCTTGAGCTGGTAAGGATTGAACTCTTGGCAATCAGCAGAATTAATCTGCAATACTGCATTGTAACCACTGTGCCACCATGGTTCTCTGGTGCCTGATTTATTTGGTTTTGCATCTTTTCCCCTTTATACTAAATAAGGACTACCCTAATCTTTTTAGGTAGTTCTAAAGCATCCCTCAGTTCAAGATCTTCAAAGCCAGATACGTGTCAAATAATAATCACTCAATATTGTATGTTAAAATATCAATTGTTCTCAGTAACTTCTGCAACTGAGTATTCTCTGTCCTGATATTAACAACTAGAATATTGATTCTGCTTTTTCTGTAAGAAATGATAGAAGCCAGCAGTACCGAGTCAGAAGGGAAGGATATAATTAAATATGCATATATGTAGGTGAGACAGAGGTATGCAACTTAATATTAATCTTTTACTGTTAATGTACTTTTTTTCTCAACCCTGATTTTTACAAAATAGAAAGTGACCCACTTGGAATGTTTTCCAGCACCTTCAAAAATGCCTATTTTGAAGGTGCAGAAAAGATGTGAGAGAAAACAAAGTGCATCCCACACACTTTCCCACTCTTCTGAGAAATGACACTTCTTAAAATATTGTACACAGCAATGTCTAATTAACTGCTTCCATTTGAAATCCATTTTGTTACTATTTTTTTTCCTTCTTTCTTTAGTCTAAATAATAAACATCTAACCAATTGTCTTCAGTCAGTAAGTGCAATCTGTTGGCAATAACTAACTATCTGCATTATTGAGGTCAAGAAAGAATATCAATGTCAATTTGAGATGTGAAGGCACTGATCATCAGTGTCTTTTGACTACATGAATCGACTTTATTTGGATAAAAACTACTTTCCATCTGTCTTTACACTATGTACACTGCCTAGAAGCAACTCCCCTTCTCTCAGACAGGGATCTCTCTGTTTCCTGAAATCTTAGGTGAAGACTCTAGGATTTGGGATGTTGTACATACGTGCGCCACCAAACATGTACTCTATCCATAAGCAAAGAAATTTCAGGAAAATCCAGATTGAATATAAAAACACATAATAGCAAGGACATGCCCTTTGATAAACAGTCAAAATAATGTTCCCGCTAAAGAAATCCATAAATGCCTTTTGCTAGAAGCATCATGTTCTGTACTAGTCACATGACAATTTTAGGACACACATGTCTTTCAGGTTAGATTGATGCCCTTATCTGTCTGCTCTTAAAGAAGTAGATTAATTTGCAATAACATTTGGTTATATTGTGGTTTTATCAATGGAAAGGACAGCTTTGTGGGCTAAAGTAGGATGGAAATCAAAGGCAGTGAAATCACAAAACGTTTCATTCTGTTCTTGTCAATATATAGAGTTGCTGATTTAGTAATAATCAAGCTAAAGCTAGATTAACCCAATATAACATCCATGCAAGGCAACAGAGCAAGTTCTTATTCATTTATATTGCATCCTCTAATGCTCAGACCATATTGGCAGCTTATAATATTTATTTAAATATTTTATATAACTGTTTAAACTAAGGAGCTTCAAAAATTGTATAAAACACAAAAATCCAGAACAATAAATTGTAACACGTTATTTAAAAAAATGTTTCTAACAAATATAAATCTGGATCGAAACAAATTTGTAACCTCAACATAAACAAGGGGAAAATTCTTATAACAGAACAGATAAACTGAATAAAAGCATTTGAACTAAGCATCGTGTGTGTGTGTGTGTGTACACATGTGCACCTTCTGGGAAGGGAATGTTTTTATGTTCTAAAAATGTTCCATTAAGTGTCAGCATCAGTTGCACCTATTTCCACTGGAAGAAACTGAAGATCACAACACATATTTTGATCTCAGTGACAGATATATATGCTTGCCTTTCATTCAAGAAACGTTATTTAAGACAGTAAGCTAAAGATATGCGGAGTAACATCCCCTCAAAGCAATAGCATACAAAATGATGCAAGGTTTTTAAAACTAAGGAACATTCACCAGCAGCTCAGTTCATCAACTTAAATCAGTGTAAGATCCCAAATTGAAAATCATATCTGTATCTCTAAAGCCTTCCAAACAGGACATCCTCAGTCATTTGGTTAAAAGCCATCAATATTCTAATCATTTGTGAAAACTAGGCCAAAGGGGATATACTTGATGTTAGTGTCAGCAACTCTGGATAGGATTGACAATAGCCAAGAATAATTATATGAAAAAGTAGGTGTGAAAAAACATTGCAATAAGAGTCTTTGTAAAGTCTGATTTAGCATCCTTCACATCCTACACATGTCTAGTTGCTTCCCTGTTTTGCTGTTCTCTTTTTATATATAAGCAACAAAAAAACTCTTCTATTTTAATGTGAGAAGCAAATCTACTTTGCAATCACTGAAAAGGGTGTCATAATGAAAGAGCAGCCATGTGTGCTATGGAAAACCTCGCCTACCGCTTCCTGTGCCATGAGTGGAAAGCACAGAGGCACTTCCTGTGAAACAGGAGAGGGGAAAGGGTGTGTACTAGATAGTACATTCCTAAACTGGGTAACTGCTGCCAAGTGGAAAAACATTTCAAATTCAGCAATTGGATCATAGCCAAATCAAATAGTTTTGCTGCTGGATTCAATGACAACAGCAACAATGATAACAACAATGATGACAATGATGAGGATGAATCTGCTAATCCAATTCATAATTATTGAAGTGTTGTTTCAGAAAATAGGATGCAATTTACTTTTGTTCTTCTTAAAAGCAGATGAAATGAACTAGTATTTCATATTTCCAATGGAGAATTCTGTAGTGACATTGTCATTACATGGCACATCCATTAAATGTTTTTGACAACTGCATGGAATTGGCTATCTCTGCTTGCTTCTGTATTTTTTCCTATTTCCCAATCTAGCCAATAAATCTGAGATTATCTGATGATTTACAAAACAAATAACAACCTTAGTTAACTGTTTTGAATCAATCAAGTTCGACTACATATTGTATACTGCTTAGAGACAGCTATGTTGTAAACATACATATAAAAATATTTTCTGACTTCTAAATACTCAAGAGTGCCACATTTTAATTGATATCTATGAAATGGAAGTTATTATTCTTGTCAGCATATAGCACATATTAAATGCTTCTGATTGGTTATGAAGGTACTACCAATTTCCCCAAGGCCAGTCCAATGTTTTGACTTTAACCAAGAAAGCCTCAATGCCTTAGATAAGGAAACATCAAAAACTGCCTCTTCTTGGACCAAGATGTATTTTGCATAAAAATGGTGAACATTAGATGGCAGTAAAGAATTAGAATTCCTTAGTGTCTTTTTGCTGCCATCTAGTGATCTTCTGGATTTTTGCATCATCACATCTGGTTTTTCTTTAAAGAAGTTTGATTTCTTATTTTAGTTTCAGATAAAACCTCTATTGTACATGATACTGACATGATAGCAGTATTCCAATATTTAAGGGGTTGCCAAAAGAAGAGGCAGTCAACTATTCTGAAGAGCACCTGAAGATCGGACAAGAAGCAATGGGTGGAAATTAATCAAGGAGAGAAGCAATCTATAGAAATTTCCCCACAGTTAGAACAGTTAATCAGTCGAACAACTTACCTTCTGAAGTTCTGGATGTTCCAACACTAGATGTTTTTAGGAAAGGATTGGACAACCATTTGTCTGAAATAGTATAGGGTTTCATGCTTGAGCATGAGGTTGGATTAGAAGACCTCTAAGATCCCTTGCAACTCTGTTATTCTGTACTAACTTGGTATCACAGTGTTATTAAGTATATAAGCTTGCAAATCTATAAGCCTTTAATCAATCAGTAAAGTAAACCTTGACTACAGGTTGAAATGTTGATCAAATGTTGTTAAGCTGAGTTTGAAAGATGCACAGCTACCCTCATGTGATATCAACTCGTCACCTACCAAACTACTGAAAAGACAACCAGATGGCTTTTCCCCCTTAATCAGTTTAAAACTAGTCAAAGCTTTGATTTCAGGTTAAAATATACTTAAAATATCTACTGTCATCACTGGGAATTGAAAACAATCTCAATACATGTATTATATATTTTTAATATGGAATTGCCACGAATCTGATCAAATTCATATTCAATCATTTCTAAAAACTACTTTGGCTTGAATATAGTAGCAAATATCCTGCATTCCAATTTCCCAACTGATTTACTCTGTCAGTACAATATTGAAAATCCGATGAATGCTGTGCAGCTTTTGCTTAATAGACTGCAATCACCCTATATTTAAGAAAATATGCCTTCCCTTAAGAGCCTTGTACAATCAGTTAAAATGATCAGAAGACTGATTAAATATTATTTAGCCAGTTCAAAGTTCTTACCATCTGCTTTCAGCTGCCAAAATCAATGACAGAATAATGTGTCCTCAGATTTCCCTGTTGAGAACTGGCAACACAGAGTTTGCAAAACAGATGGCTACTTTAAAATACCTGCCAGCTTATAAAGGCATCCAATGTACTTCATTGAGATAAACTGATTAATACAAGTGCTGCGACAAATATTTGCCACCTTTAAGTCAAAGCTAGACAACCTGTGACCTTAGCGATGTTGAAAGGTTGTTAGTTGTTACTTGATATCTGTACACCTTTTATGCCATTTTATGTACTTATGTATTTATGTATTGTTGAGCTGTGAATTATTATAGTGATTTATTGATTTATTGTATTATCTTTTTTGTTTTAATGTATCATTGGTGTACTGCCCTCCTTGTGGACTACATAAATGAAGTAAATAAACATTACTCTTACAGTATAGATGGACATACTGTAAAGCTAAATGCACATCTAGAACATTTTGCAGGATCCTTTGTCCCTTCAAATTATATAACTGACATTTGATAATGCAATTTGCAGCTAATTTTCAATGGGATTGTTAGCCAGCAGAAAGTGGCAGTTCAAGTTCCATTAACACAAGATAAATAAAAAAACAAATAGTCCACCCACAAAAATTGTACCAGGAAGGGAAGAAAAAAAAATCCGCAGTATGTGACATACTTCTTCTCTTATAAACTTCTCTGTCCACCTAGTCCTCAGCCATCCAAATGTGTGGCATTTTGATTGGCTTGTTTAAACCTTCCCAAATCTATATGTGCCCTGATGTGAGGGGTTTTGAATCCTGTTTTTTTTAATGTTGGTTAGTAATGTTGTGATTTAAAGTCCAACATATGTGACAGAATCAGGGACAGTCTGGTGAAGACTTACACATCAAAGTTTCATGCAAACATTAGAAATCTTAATATGGCATTCTTTTTCTGCCACGGTTTGGGTTTGGATTCTATGAAATCATAGCAAGGAAGAGACTCCGTACAACAGATGTTTAATTTTTTACTCTGAAGAAGAATCCACTAAAACCTCTCTGACTGGTAAAATGTACCAACGTTACTCCCCCCATTTGAAAGTTTTCATTGAGGAAGAATCCATCACTGTTCTAGGTATTCTGTTCAACTATCAGGAAATTCTCCCAAATATTCAGCCAGAATATTCTTTCACTTCAACATATTCATACTTGTTCTGCTTTTGACATCAGTGGAGAGCAGTTACATCCACTCTTGCACATGACAGCTTATACACAAATATCTGTATACGCTTAACACATCTCCTGTTAAGTTTTGCCTTATCAAGTTAAACATGTCCAGCTTCTACACAGATCTTGGTTGCCAGACCTCATATGATCCTGATAATTCTCCTCTAAACTCCCTTAAAATATTCCATGTTTTTAAAATTATAATGCTTAGAACTTCACCTCCAAAAGAAGCACAGGATACAGTGGAACTATTATCCACTGATGCAATTTGGACACATTTGTTATTTGATGATGTTACTTAGTTTGATAATGAAAAGTCTGCAAGAGAACAACCAAGTTCAGAGAGCACCAAGGACTCCTCATTTCAACCTTGAGCTAGAAATATTCTCCTTTATTAATTCTTATCATCACTGTAACCCAAGACTGCATTGGCTCTTATAGCTTCTTATCTCATCACTTGCTAATATTCTGCTGGTGCTCCATTTGTACTCCTAGCTTCTTTCCACATATACTCTGCCAAACCAGATCTACACAAATTCATATTTGTGGATTGGATTTTTTTATGAACTTGTCATAGGTGAATACCACTATGTTTGATTAGTCTAATGTTCAAGCTTTCCAAACTAATTTAGAATTGTGACTTTTGTTCACTAGTATATAAGCCAGCCTCCTAGTTTGGTGTAAACCATAGCTCAGTGATCTACTTCTCCAAAAGGATTCACATCCTAACATGTTTGTTAAATATTCAAAAGGACCTTAATAAACTTAAACAGTCAGCCCTATCCAACAAAATGTTGTCCAGTGGCAAGAAATGCAAGGATCTGCACTTAGGAAAAACCAGGTGTGCAAGGATATGCAATACTGGCGAAGCATAGGGGGAGAGGCATGAACACAGGAAGGAGATAAAAGGACAGAGGACTGAACTTAATAACAAGAATCTATAATGCCTAGTATCAAAAAGCAAATAACATTCCAGACAAGCCTTGGTTATTCTGTTTATGGTACTATCTTGATTTTTGGACAACACCCTGTGGCCATTCCTATTATTTATTTAGAGTATTTACACTACATGGTGCTTATAGTCCTGCATTTATATTAAATACAAATGGACTGTAGATTTTTTTTTTTGCTTCCATCTAGTTAGTCATGCTGAGACTTATATCTCTAAGCAAGACAAAAGTAATCAGATTTTACTTTACTTTAATTTCATCCAAGTTGTATTGTTATTTATAAATATAAAGCTTTGGGGGGGCAGCTCTCCAGAGTTAGCTCCATGAAAATAATTACACTGTGGATATATCGCCTGACAAGATCATTCAAATTCTTTATTATTCCCTGGATTTTTCTTCCTTTTCTCATGCCTACCGATCAATCCTAGGTATAGACTGACAGATTTTAAAGTAGGAATTATTTTTTGTTTTGTTTTCCCTTCAGAGCCTAATATGTGAAAGCTAACCCTATAGCTAATATGAGACAAACAAGCAGCAACAATATATGTTAAATAAGACTCTGGTAGGTTTTCTTTTCCCTTGCTTTCTTTGTTAAATTGAAGTGAGAAGATAAAGAGCAAATATCACGCATCTTTTCTCCTTTGTCTTGAGAAAAAATAATCTTGTACAAAACACTTCAAAGTTAATATTCTTACATATTTATGCAGTTTTAGATGCAGTTTACAATAACCTTTTTCCCTCCAGGGATATCCATAGCATGGAGAAAAAGACCAAGATGCCTCTGCCTTTTTGTCTATATCACAGACAGAGGTTCAATTGCACCAACATGGCCACCAAGATATATTCTGGGAATTCCGAGTTCCACAATTCCCAACTAGCATCCTGTCTAAGAACTCTGGGATTGTAGTAAAACACATCTGGAAGTCAACACATTGAGGAAGACCACCTACAGGGAATTTTAGTTCCTCTTGCCCCCTCACTATCTAGCCTATAATAAGATCCACACATTGTATCAAAGCCAAAATGTGGTTTCTTTGATTTTGATTTAAGAATTCTGTTTTGTGGGGAGGTAGTTTATTCACTAATTAAACTCTTACTATAAGCCCTATCTATGCATACTTAAATGAGAGGAACTAAATTCAGTTGCGACTTTTCTGGATACATACTAAAAAAAATATAGAAAACCAGTAGAATTAAAATTGTATAGATAGCAATAGGACTTGTGTATATTACCTTTTATGGAAGTTTATATACTAAAGAATATACATTCAAGGTCAGCCCTACTAGAGCCCTTGGGAAGTGCCTATCTTTGAAGAAAAGTGGCAGTAGAGGCCAAATTCTCATCTACTTTACATATCATCAGGTCAATGAAATCTAGCTAAGCAAGGAATGGATCATGCTAGGTAGAGAAGAGATAAACAGCCTCTTCGTATGCACTGCATTGCAATAAAAATGTCACCAACTTTACTTTAAAGAAGAGCAAGGCAAGATATATAACTGAAAGACCAATCTTCAAAGGAATGTCAAGTTAGGCCTTGAGGCAACTGTTTTACGCTGCACCCTATATATCAAGTTCCAAAACTGTAGCAGATGACATCAATAATTTCATAATGTAACAGTATAAATTAATCTCTTTCAAATCCTTCAAATATATCGTAGCATTCTTAAATGTATTCTGGGTAAAATACAACAACACATATTTCCCCCCTGAATATTTTTGTTACTCAATATTTTACAAATCATTTTGAATAAAATCCCAAATATACCTCAACATTTTTACTTCCTTATTGTATTTGCTATATCATTGTATTTACTAATATATATCATTGACATATACCATTTTTGTTGTTATTTATTTGTTAAATCATGTCCAACTCTTCATGATCCCATAACATGGCAGTCTCCTCTGCCATGTTATGGGCTCCTCCACCACTTTTTTCTCCCTTGGTCTTCCCAGTCTCATGTCCCTCTATCACTGACACCACTGACATATACCAAATCTTCTTCCAAACCCACAATCTTTATTATCTGAATTCAGATTATCCTTGACATTATTCTAATTCAATGACTTATGTCTAATGTTGGAAGCAGGAATAGGAAGTGTCTGGAATAATCCTTAACTGCACCTTGACAGTTTATTATGTAATTCAGAAACTAGTACATGGCATTTTCTTTTAAGTCACTTTACAATGCTTCTAATGGACCCAGACTAATTTCTGTTCTACATTTGGACTAATATCAAAATCAATATAAGAAAATAATTTCATCGAACTATTTTGCATGTTAGGCAAAAAATATCTATCATAGCTAAAAACTTTTGGAGGCCAAATTAAACAATTCTATCGTTGCTCACACAATATCATTTACCATGGCCGGGTTTTCAGATATTAACTAACTGACCTCCTACACTGTGTGAACACAGCCACATTAAATGCTTATGCAAAGTATCAGGAAGAAAGACATTTTGCCCTTTATTAAGGTGTGATAAATATAAAGAAGATTATACAGGAAAAAATATGCTGCTTTCATTAGCTAATCTAATATGACCTAACTGAAGTATGTCTTTAGGGAAAAGTCTACAAAACAATTCAAGATCAAATGGTGCCAACCTTGAAACAGATCGCTCCAAACTTACTGGAAGTAATCTGGGCTAGAAACAAAACAGTCTAGACCAGGTACATAAATAATAATTAGGAAAAGATAAAATGTGGGCAACACAATTTCTAAACATAGAAGATCAAAGGATTCCCTCTCATGCAGCTAGCCGTTCACCTGGCTTGTGTGTAGACAACCACAATTTACTTCAATATCTTACTTGGTGGAACACCATTTGGTGCTTAAAATGTTTTCAGACAAACCTTCAGATTTACAAAATGCATGTGATTTTCACTTTTAGGATTTCTTACCTTCCTCAATATCGTTCCTTAACGAAGCTTCCAGCAGTGCAACACTGGACTCAAAAGACACCTTCTTGGAGCAGACAATATTCCTCTTTTTCTCATGCTTCCGTTTCTTGTGCTGCATCTCCTTCTCATACTGAGCCCATTTCTTCAACTGCTGAGTCCTGCGTTTCTGAGCAGCTCGGAGTCGCTCTAGGGTAGGTACTTTATCCAGAAGGTGGAGCTCTGTCAGCAAGTCCATATGGGTGTCCATTTCTTCCACAAATTGGTTGATGGGTTCAGCCACACAGCTGCTGAACCTGTAGCCCTGTCTAGGCGACTATGGGACAACTATCTGGCATTAAGAGAACATCCTGAATCACGAGCGACACTTCTCAGAGTTTGAGGAACACATGGTGGAATCCTGGAAAAAAAGAGAAAGAGGGCCAAAAGTGACGATATATCTTGTCCTATATATATATATATATATATATATTTTAAAAAAGAACAGGACAAGAGAAAAAGATTCAAAATAATATTTTGCCAAACAGTATAAAGATAGTCCTTGATTTACAACCATCCATTTAGTCCCCATTCAGAGTTTTACAATGGCACTGAAAAAAGTGACTTATGACCATTTTTCACAGTTATGACCATGGCAGCATCTCCATGGTCGTGTGATCAAAAGGAGAATACTTGGCAACTGGCATGTATTTATGATGGCTGCAGTGTCCCGAGGTCATGTGGTCACTTTTTGTGACCTTCTGACAAGCAAAGTCAATGGGGAAGCCAGGTTCACTTAACAACCATGTTACTGACTTAACAATTGCACTGGTTCACTTAGCTGTGTCAAGAAAGGTAGTAAAATGAGGCAAAACTCACTTAACATCTGTCTTGCTTAGCAATAGAAATATTGGGTTTTAAGTTGAGGACTACCTGCACTACTACATTATAGAAAGCAATGAATTTATAGTTCTTATGAAACAAATTAAAATCAAGAAGAACCTTTTTCCAAAAAAGTTGTCCAATACAGTCAGACATCTGGTCAGTCTTTAAATTCTAGCTGGATAAAAGCTAAGGAAAGCTTAATTTTAAAAGACTTTATGTGCTGTGTTACCTGATGCTAAGAATAATTTTGAATGTTTACTTTATTATATTCATAGCCTATCATGCCAAAATCATAGTCCATAATGAACGTAAACATAAAACCCATGAATATTATTTTAGTCACTAAAATCTAGAGCAGAGATCATTGCAAACAGGCTTATCAACATCACTGTGAGAGAGGTTTCTGGTTTTGCATGGCTTTGGCTGCAGCAGGAATTTGCTTGTCTGCAAGTCCTGCTGTGCTTGCTGCCAAGGTGCCCCCGATCCAAATAGGTCTGGGGGATATGGCTGCCCTGTAGAGGCAGCCGAAGAGAGAGGGGATGCGGACAGAGGTTTTGGGGTGTCGCAGACCCCCTCCCCAGCCGGAAAAACCCCTTTTTCCCAAGGTTGTGGAGTGGCGGTCAGTGATGGCCATCACAAAGAAGCCTGCAGCCGGGTAAGATTTGTGCTGGAGGTTGCAGGAGGAAGTGATAATTTGACTGAGCCGAGACAATAACAACTCTTAATTACCCTGGAAACTGAACTGTTTGAATTGCCTGAGGATACATTGTTTCCCAAAGAAGACTGGAAAGCTACGGTTAAAGCTGTTAAGGGGAAATTTTTTTTTTCTTAACTCTCCCTCCCCATAGAAATAGCAGACGGAGATCTGGAAAATCTACTTGGGCACGGAAGGTAACTCAATTTGAAATTTAAAGCCAAGGGATAAAGGATTTCTGGACATTGGATTTAAAAAAAAACAACAACTTAAAATTGATTTGGTTTGCTTTGTGACTTTGAGATCTTTGTGAAATTTTGTTTTTTTTAAAAAGGGACTAAAGACATTAGGGTTGCGTTAAAAAAGAATGAAAGAAAAAATCGCATTATCTTTTGAAGGACTACAAATGAAATTTCAAAAACTGAAAAACGAAGATAAGGGCTCGTTTGGATCTATCTTTCGCTTTTTGGAAATGGCGATTTCTCCCTACCAAGAAATACAACAGGAAGGCTGGGATGAAGGAGAAGAAGCCATCTTTAATGGACAAACACACTTAGTGGAGGAAGAAAAGCGTAAGGGGGGCAAGGAAAAGATGAACTTAGAACTTAAAAAAGCAACCAAGAAAAAGAAAAAGGAGATGAAAAAGCGATATGATGTCAGAAAGCAACAGAAAAGAGAAATATAACAGAAAGGGAAGATTAAGAGAGTGAAATTGGAGAGATAGGGGGGTCAAAAAGTTGGAATGGAGAAGAAAGAAAGGGGGAAAGGCAAGAGAAGTCATAAAGGCTTCAAACAAGATGCAAAATAAAAAAAATTTTTCCAGAGATAAGGGGTGAGATAATCTTTTTTTAAAAATGATTCTGCAAAAGTACATAAAAATGCATTGTAGACATT
>BHEV01002711.1:0-18917 GCA_004319985.1 Emydocephalus ijimae
CCCTCTTGTCTACACATAAAACGTTCATTTAAAAGGTTCATTGAAAATCTCCTCTCTTGTAATTGAATTCATTTTTCAGTGCCTGATACCCTGGAAAGATAGTGAGCAGATCTTACGCTCAAGTCTAACATGTGTCAGTGGTTGGAAGAGGGCTGCATCCTCCCTTCTCCAAAAGGGGCTCCCAGACGCCTCCTGATCTTCAGCTCTTCTCCTTGTGGTCTTTCCTCCAGGCTAAGAGCAGCTCCTTTGATCTCTTCCTTGGCTTATTTCTCCTTCTCTGAAGTTCATGTAGATTTTGTGCAAATTCTCCTCCGAGTGTGGTAGCTGCAAGGGGACCTGGTCCTTGAGTTGGGGTCTCCCCCAAACCAGAACGTTCACTTTCTGAGATCCTTGTGGCTTCATTTGCCTTCTTTCCACGAGCCCCACCCTGATGACTCTGATTCCGTTTCCAGTGAACTACGATTTCGAGATCATTTTCACAAACGTACATATCAAGTTTGGTATCCCTCATCTTTCTTCCAGTCCATCATTCATGTTCTTACATGAAACTCTATTGTAAGTCAAGTCCTAGTTATTAAAAATCAGATATTTTTCTACTGGTTTTTACTTGTGTGTTAATCATAAACATTATTTCTGGAAACTTGATGTTCCTCTTATTACATTTTATTTTATTCAAAAAGGTAAAATACAACTTTTGGAAAATAAAACTATTACAAAGAAAAGACAAAACAAGACAAAACATTTTTTAATTGTGCATTAACACAGACAAAAACATGCATATTGTCTCCCCAGTTGAACACAGTACAGTAATAATAGTTTCTCCCCTTTGCAAAATAGGCTCACAATTATAAACTACACAGGTCTCTAAACACATCACAGAATTTTTTGTGAGTCCTTTACTGAAATCCAGTTATATCATCAGTTTCCACAATCTATTTAGGAAATATTATGATACATGAGAACGACTTTTGGGATGAGAAGAAGAGAGACTGTTTAAGGAAGGATCAGATAAGAGGGAAGAATCCTGCAGCTGCACAGTGGAAGCGAAATAAACTCAGAAAGGATCCTTGCTAACTTTTCAGGCTGAAAAAAGATTTGGTGGGAGATTTGTTCTTTCAGATTTGCAAATTTTTGTTAATGTAGCATTACGATCAAGTAGAATTAGCACATCTGGATGTGTTTTCCATCAGGATGACAGGGAGAAGATTAGCCTGACAACTTTCTTCTTGCTAAATCAATGCTTTCTGGAAATCAGCCTGTTGTTTTCTAAGAGTTCGTGAATTATCTTTATTTCCTCTGTTCATTTTATTTGTCATCTGCTCTAGAATGTTCCAGATAATTGACCAATTGTGTCCATTATATTTTCTCTATATTTTGTCAGTGTATGATTGACAAGTTTTTCTCAAACTTTTTCATTCACTTATGAAGATAATGGCAGTATTTGAATCTTAATTAAGCATATTTGGAGATTAGACAATTGTAGAAGAAAGATTCAATGTGGGATAAGAAACCAAGTTTTTTCCTCTTCAAATTCCTGGATGTTCCCATTCTAGTTTCATCCCTTTCTGGAGAAGAATGAATTTTGGAATATTTCCAGCTTGAAACTGTACTTGGACCAAAATGGAGAGATAACAGCAGATCTGGTGATCTGGGGCTACTTGGTTGTTCCCAACAAGAATCTTGAGAGTGGGACTCTGGTGTATTTTGAAAGACAGAGATTTACTATCAACCAAGATGCTCTTTCATGGATGAAGTTGCTCAATAAGGTGGGAAAAATGTTGGTGTCTTTTCTCTGTTTTCCAAAGCCTGAGGTCCCATTTCCAGTGGGCCAAGCCCAGAGTCTCCAGAGTGGTTGGCCTTCCATGCCAGTTGGGGTCTTCTAATGGAAATTCTTCAAGAAAAAGGGCCACAGTGGAGTGGCTTTGCAATGAAATCTTTCAAGATCTTCCTGATCAGAGGTTTCTTTCTCCATCACGTTTAATTTCACATTAAAAAAACAAATGGAATAAAAGTTTCCTCAATCTTTTACAGTAAACTTTATTCTCAGTTTGATTATGACTATATCATCATACTTAAATCTTTTTTCAACTCCATCCCTGTAGACTTTATGAAATAGGAAGTACTTTATTGTAATGTTAAATTCAAAAAGCAAAAGGGAGGAACTAAACGAAGAATCTGCCAGTTGTTCTATCCCCTGCATCTGTTTAGAAGTAGTCAGAGATTTTTTATTTACCTCAGTGAAGACCAGAGACTACTTGGCAAACTTCTATTTTCCATGGATGGAGAGTCCTAACGTATTTTCTTTGGCATTCCTTGTTTTTCTGCTCAGCCGCTGCCTCAGTCCAAATGTGTGGAAAGTTGTCTTCCTGGATTTGTCAAGAGGGCTCGAGAAGGAGAGCCAGTTTGCTGCTATAACTGCATTCCTTGTCCGGAGGGGACTTTCTCCACACAGAAAGGTGGGTGACACCAGAGGAAAGGAAGGCCTGGTGGAAATCCAGAGCATTTTCATGAAAGTGCAAGTTAAAAGACAGATTGAAGCTAGCTTGTGTTTTTTTTAACCTGCACAATTTCTTGTCTAAAAGAAAGTAAATCAAAAAGACTTTGAAGGGGGGGGGGCTGGGAAGAAATGGGAGGAGGGGGTGGCAGACTGGGCAAGCTTTACTAACAGCAGAGGAAATATCTCTTTTGCTTTTTAGTGCGGATAGGTGCTGCTCAGTTTACCTTTCTAGGAACACCCGAGTTCTTCAGAACTTGATGAATTGTTTTAGGTCCACCTTCTGAAAGACCTTGCAATTCCCTGTTTATTGGCCTCCCCTTGAGGATCCCTGAGAAGGTGTCCCTGCTCCATAATGTGGTGCTGTGGATAGTTATGCGGGGAACTCATTACGCAAATAGTCTGCCAATCATGTAATTGAATCAATCAATCAAAAGAGAAGGGACCTTGGAGGTCTTCTAGTCCAGCCCCTTATCAAGCAGAAGAAATTGTACCATTTCAGGCAATGACTGTCCAATCTCTTCTTAAAAGCTACAATGTTGAAGCATCCACAACTTCTGAAGGCCAGTTGTTCCACTGGTTTTGTTCTCACTGATAGGAAGTTTCTCCTTAATTCCAGGTTGCTTCCAGATGTCACAAGATACTCCAAGTCTGTTTGCCTAAAAAAATTATATGATTCCTTATTAACCTCTAATAATGTACCTTCCTATGAAGATTCTACACCGTATACCGGAAATACTGAACATCCTAAGACTTCCCTCAATTCATATACTGTACCCAGCTACATTTTTTTTTAAATATCCCTCTTATGCTCTTTTAAATGAAATTGTTCAGAAATACTTCTTGGGAAATGCCCATGGTATCAGCTGTTATCCAAAGAAGGTATTTCTTGTAAGATAAAAGGATAGAATCAGTGGGGGGATTCAAATTGTTTTACTATTGGTTATGTGGGTGTGGCTTGGTGGTCATGGCAGAGGAAGGATACTGCAAAATCTCTATTCCCTCCCCATCCCACTAACCTGCCTTCCATCTCTGTTCTCCTGTGCAGGGCAACAAAAGGAAACCCAGCCAATCAGCTGATACTTGGGAGGCAGAGAATGGATGGGGGTGGGGCCAGTTACAGGTGGTATTTGCTGGTTCTCCGAACCACTCAAAATTTCCGCTACCAATTCTCCAGAACTGGTCAGAACCTGCTGAATACCACCTCTGAATGGATTGTTTAAAAAATGTTGCTTTTTTGCTTTATCAGATACAGAAAAATGCACCAAGTGTCCAGATGATAAATACCCAAATAAGGAAAGAGTCCAATGTATCCCCAAAGTTATAACCTTCCTGTCTTATGAAGAATTTCTGGGCATCATCCTGGTCTCCTTTGCCCTATTCTTGTTCCTAACCACAAGCCTTGTTTTAATCATCTTCATTAAATACCAAGAAACTCCCCTTGTCAAAGCCAACAACCGGGACCTCTCCTACATCCTCCTGGTCTCTCTCCTGCTTTGCTTCTTGTCTTCTTCTCTCTTCATTGGTCAACCAAGGAAAGCCACCTGCCTTCTCCAACAGACAGTCTTCAGCCTCATCTTCTCAGTTGCCGTTTCTTCTCTCTTGGCCAAAACCATCACGGTGGTGCTGGCCTTCCTGGCCACAAAACCAGGAAACCAAGTGAAGAGATGGTTGGGGAAGAGCTTGGCCAACTCCATCATTCTTTCTTGTTCTGCTGTCCAAATTATCATCTGCTCCATCTGGCTGGTAGTTTCTCCCCCCCTTCCCTGACTCTGACCTCCACTCCCAGCCTGGAGAGATCATCCTGCAATGCAACGAAGGGGCTGTTGTCATGTTCCACGTCACCCTCAGCTACATGGGCTTCCTGGCTTCCATCTGCTTCACAGTGGCTTTCCTGGCCAGGAATCTGCCTGGGCCTTCAACGAAGCCAAGCTGATCACCTTCAGCATGCTGGTCTTCTGCAGTGTCTGGGTGACTTTTGTGCCCACCTACCTGAGCACCAAAGGGAAATTCATGGTGGCTGTGCAGGTCTTCTCCATACTGGCCTACAGTGCTGGTCTGCTGGGCTGCATCTTCACCCCCAAGTGCTACATTATCCTTCTGAGGCCAGACCTGAACACAAAGGAGCATCTCACAGTCAGAATAAATATAAATTCATGACTTATAACACCATTGTGATATTGGAAGAATTGTTCAAGTTTCTTTTATTTGAAAGGAGATATTCTTTCCATTTAGATAGTGTGCAGGAGTCAAAGAAAATGATATGTATCTGTTTCTTGTAACTCCCTTCCCTTTCAGCTCAATAAAATTTGCTAAATTAAACCCTGTGAAAGTCATTCAAAGGGATTTGCTGTTCAGCAACTGCCAATGAACATTACACATGGTAAGTACCAGTAATCTTTTGAGCAATTATTGCTATTAAAGTTCTCAATTCCTTGTGTGGGAGAAGAGGTAAGATGGAAGCTGTGGGAACCAAGCTTGAATCATGTCATGTGAGAATCCCCATGAGAACCACTGGAATGTGAGAAGGATGTGAAATTGACCTCTGTTTGACCCCTTGCCTTGGGAGGCAATTCTTTATCACTATGACAAAGTTCTTTCTTGAGTTCCCGATAAGACTATTTTTTGGAAAGTCTGTGGTTTTACTTTGGAGTTGCTCTTACATTGGGGTCTACTTCTAAAAACTTTTCAGTCCATGTTTTTCTTCCTTTATCCAGAGAATTAAAATGGCAAAATCTAACATTATTCAGGCCTTTCACTTTTCCACTATACCTAAAGCATTTCCCTGCTCCTCTTCCAAGCATGGCTTGTCTGTGAAAGGTTGGGGGATGTCCAGAGGAAGGGGACCTTGAGACTCTCCCCATGAGGAGGTTGCAGGGATCCTATTTAAAAGCTTTCTCTGGACCACATGGCTTCACCTGAGTGCTGGCTGATGCAATCTTCCCAGGTGCCAAGTGGTGAGATGGCCAATCCTATCATATCCTGAGGGTCTTAATCCCATCACCCTGGAGCTGAAAGGGGGAGGGGGCAGGGAGCTACTTTGTCTTTAAAACGTGTTTCTCCTTTTCTCATGCAGGGAAATATAATATTCTCCCTTTTTAATATTTCCTAGAATGTTTCATTCTTCTAGGGGAGGGGAGAGGGCTAACCTTCTACATTTGCGAAGGGCCCAGGATTGGGGTGCCCATGGGGGTGACTCAGCTGGTGTGTGTGTGGGGGGAACGCTGCTGCTGGGGGTTCCTTTGGGGGGACATGTGGTGTGAGGGTGAAGGAGAGCGGTTAAGGAGGGGTGGCTCAAAGCCAGGGAGGGGACCAGAGAGCAGTGGGCAAAGCGCCTGAGAAGGGCGGCAGAGGAGCCTCAAGAGAAGCAAGCTAAAGGGGCTTGCAATCAAGTTGGTGCAGTTAATCTTTTGAGTTTGTATCGATTGTTTGCTTTTGTTGTTATGGTTGAAGCTGAAGTGTTCCTTGACAGGTGGAATGTATGATTTTATATAGCATACTTAGATCAGACCGAAGGCGGTGTAATTCAAGGTTTTCCAGGTTTAGAATTTCTTCCCTTTTCCTTTCCTGTCCTGCTTTTGCTTCCATTCTTTCATGTTTCCCTTCCCGCCTTCCTCCCTTCAGCTGACCGAGAGAGTTCCTGCAATCGCCTCGGTCGTGGGGATTGCCTCCATTCTCTCCTTGGAGGGCGGATCGCACAGAAGCACCGCCTTCGCTTCCCTTCTGTCGCAGAGGGAGAGGAGACCCGTCCTCATCTCGGGCTTCACTTCTGAAAAGATGCCCCAGAGAGAGAGAGAGAAAAGGAGGAGTGAGACGCCGCCCTTTGCTGACACGAGTCTCACTCCCTGGCTCCTATTCAGACCATCCTCCGGTGCCCGTAGACTGGGAGGCTCCTGAGGGAGAGGAACTGGCTCCGCGTTTCTCGGAAGGCTGGGAAGAGACCGAAACCGGGAGGCTCCCCACGAAGGACCCAGAGGCGGAGGGAGGAGGGCCGGGCAGTGCTCCGGCTAGAAGGATGGGGGGGGAAGTGGGCACAGTCCTACCGGAGGGGGCGAGGTTGGGTCTCTTTGGCAGAGCGGGAAGTTTGAGAGAGGCGGGGGCCAAACTCAGAGCTCCCTGCTTGGGGGGGGGAGAAAGAGGCAGGAAAAGCACCCCTGCTGGCTTTGCTTCGCTGCAGCTCTCGCCCTGCTCGCCCCTCCAGCTGAGCCAAGTTGCCCCCCCGCATCCCTGCTGGGCACCGGAAACGCTCCAGGCACACTGCCAACTGAGCTGTCGAAGCTGCTCCATCAGAATCTCCTGGTTCTATTGGGTTCCAGACCTGGAACTTACATCGCAAGAAATCCCCTCGCAGCTCCTCCGCCGCCGCCTTTTCTCTCGGGCAACTTTGCCCGCTGCTCTCCCTTCCCCTCCCCGGCTTTTAGCTGCCCCCTCCTCCAAGTGGTCTCTCCCCCCCAACACCACACGCCCCCCCCCAAAACACCACCCTGCAACCAGCCTCTGCCCCCACGCCCAACTTCTCGCCCAAACGCCGAAGACGCCCTTCCCGAACAAACTCCATTCACCCCCACCCCACCCCACCCCAGATGCCCCTTCTGCGGCTGTGCCTCCCTTTTCCCCCTCCCCCCAACCCAATTTACAGCCCTCGTACCCACCTGCCCCCCCCCACAGCCCTTGGCCCAGCTGCACCGATCACTGAAGAGGAGCCGATGCGTCTTCGCCCTCCCACCCTTTCTCCACTTCCGATGCTGAGGAAACTCGGGGGGGCGAGGTGGGGGCTGCTGTGTAAAAGAGGCAGCTTGGTCTCTCCTGGGACAAGGGGTGAAGGAGACGCCTGGCGGCAGCCGCCCTCTCTGGCTTAGAGTAATAGGCAGGGGGCCTCAGAGAGGGGGGAGGTCCTGCAAGCACCCTGGGCCCGTTCTCTCCCTCGCGTTGAAAGCTGCTTCCTCTCCATCCAGACCCTCCCAGCCTCCAGGCACCAGGGGATCATCTGGATGGCCTCGCCTGACTGACCAAGCCTGGGAATGGGCGGGGGGGAGTTTCCGCTGTTGGGGTCTCCCCGCTTCTTTTTTTGATCTCCGCACCCGAAGGTTTCCTCTGCGGCTGTCAGGATTCAACGGAACCCCCGAAGGACCCTGGTTGGTCAGTCAGGGCCACTCAGGGGCCTCCACAGTGCCCGGAGGCTGCGAAGGTCCGGGGGGGGGGAACTGGTTCCCCTCAACCCAAACCCAAGGGAAGTGTTCTGTCCCTTCATTTAAATTCTTGAGATCCCCGCGCTTTGATTGGCCAAAGCGCGGGGCGATCGGATTGGCTAGGCGAGCCGCGCCGATTGGCTCACTGAGAATCTCCCGTGATTGGTCAATTCGAATCGCGGGAGATTCAAAGTGGTGCCATTGGCTGCGGCCGCCACGGCTTGGAAATAAAAAGCTGCAAAGTTTTCCTATAGCCCCAGTTCGGTTCCTGACTTAATAAAAGAGCTGATACTAAGTCACCGACTCCTGGCTTCCTTCCACGCGAACTTAACACTGGCGACGAGGATGGGATCCCTTTCCTGAACCGAAGCACGTGTCTGACGGAAGCCAGCCAACCGACGAGATGGTCAGCATCGCGCCACCAACCCCCTTCAACCCCGCTACCGAGGACTGGGAATCTTACACGGACAGATTCCACATGTTCCTCGAATGCAACGATCCGAAGGATGCCACGGGACCAAAGAAACGAGCCATCTTCCTAACACACTGCGGGCCCGCAGTGTTTAAGATGGCAAAAGCGCTAGCCAAGCCCGCTGACGTTACCACGATGAATTGGGAGGACCTCGAGCCATTGCTCCAGAAACACTACGCTCCAGCCGTGCCCATCCTCATCCGACGACACGAATTTTATCGGCGGGACCAGCAGTCGGGCGAGAGTTTCAGTGATTTTGTTGCAGAGCTGCGATGCCTGGGAGGACTATGCGAGTTCTCCAACAGGAACGAGGCCCTACAGGACCGAATCGTGCTCGGCCTTTGGGACCCCGTTCTCCAAAGTCGATTGATGGCTAAGGGCAACATCGCTCTCACCGACGCAATCTCCGAAGCCGCGGCCGCCGAAGCAACCCGACAATCAGCAGACCGCATGCGGAGAACGAACGCCGGAGACCGCACCGAAAACAACAACCCTGCAAGCTCGACCGAAGCCCAACCTACAACTACCACCCACCAGGGCGAACTCCACTCCACCTTGGGCACGTCAGACGAGGAGGAAGACATCCACCGTCTCCAGGCAGGCCGCGACCAGCGCAGCCGGCAGAGTCGTAAGTCGAGGACCGCGTGTGCCGGTTGCGGAGGCGACCACCCCAGATCCGAATGCCGGTTCTTCGACTCCGTTTGCCGGCACTGCGACAAGAAGGGCCACATCGCGCGCATCTGCCGCCTCAAGAAGACCCACAGCCCCAGACGATGGGACCCGAGCGAGCGGAGACGAGAGAGCACACCCCCCAGGACCAGAGACCAGCCAACAGACAACCGCTGGGAGCGAAACTGACGAGCCCAATGAGGCAGCGAGACCAGGCGGAGAGAAGAGACACATCAGACGGTCACCATCGGCCACGCCACAACCACAGACACCAGAAAGGTACCTACGTGGAGGTAGGCATCAAAGGCGAACCTTGTAAAATGGAGGTGGACTCCGGGTCCTACCTCTCAATGGTAGCCTGGCAGGAAATTAAACGCTTGGTGCCTACCATCCAGAGAAGGCAACTAGAAAACCAGAGACTAATCCTCAAGGACTACCAGGGAAACCGCATCCCTGTAGTCGGAACAGGACAGTTTACAGTGACCTACAAAGGACACGCCGAAAGACTTCCCTTAACCATCGTCGATCGAGACCGACCGAGCCTACTGGGACTTCAATGGTTCGCACCGCTAGGCATCGCAGTCACGGGCATCGACCACATCGCCGAAGCCGACTGGGAGCAACAACTGGCCCGGGACTTCCAGGAAGTGTTCGACGGCACCCTGGGCAAGTACCGAGGGCACCCTATATCCTTCAGCCTAGACCCAAACGTTCCCCCGAAATGCCTAAAACCAAGGTGGGTACCATTTGCACTCAAACCAAAGATAGACGAGCAAATTGACAAGCTCGTCAAGCAAGGGGTATTACAACCCATAGACCACACCCGGTGGGAGACCCCCATAGTCACCCCAATTAAGCCTGATGGGTCAGTGAGAATCTGCGGGGACTATAAGGCCACCCTAAATGGTGCCTTGCAGCAAAGCGCTTACCCCGTCCCAGTAGTGTAGCATCTCCTACACTCACTGGGAGGGGGCAAAGTTTTCACGAAACTCGACCTGGCCAAGCATACCAGCAACTGCCGGTCAACGAGGAAACTGCAGAGGCGCAAACCATAGTCACCCGCCAGGGAGCCTTTAGATGCAACCACCTCCAATTTTGAGTCAGCATGGCACCTGGAATTTTCCAGAGCCTCATGGAAAGACTCTTACAGGGCATCAAGGGGGTGGTCCCATACTTCGATGATGTACTAGTATCGGCAACCAACCAGACCGAACTAGAGACTCGCCTAAGGGAGGTGCTAACGAGATTCAAAGAAACCGGGCTTAAGGTGAAGAGGGAAAAATGCCAGCTGTACACAGAGCGGGTCGAATTCCTAGGGTACCTCCTAGACCAACACGGCATTCACCCCACCAACAAGAAAATTAAAGCCATCAAGGAAGCCCCCACACCCAAGTTAAAAACAGAACTGCAGGCGTTTCTGGGGCTACTTAACTTTTATAATGTCTTCCTGCCCCAAAAGGCGACCGCGGCAGAGCCTTTGCATAGGCTTTTGGACAAGGCGGCTACCTGGACTTGGGGGAAACGCGAGGAAGCCGCCTTCAGGAAAACCAAGGACCTGCTCACTTCGGATGCCGTCCTCATCCAGTACAACAAGACCCTGCCACTAGCCATCACATGCGACGCATCACCCTTCGGCATCGGCGTTGTCCTCAGCCATACTCTCCCCGATGGAAAGGAAGCATCCATTGCGTTTTTTTCAAGGACCCTCACCAAACCGGAGCGGAACTACAGCCAACTGGACAAAGAGGCTTTGGGTATCGTTGCCGCAGTAAAAAGGTTTCACGAGTACCTCTACGGCTGGACGTTTACCATCATCACCAACCACAAACCGCTGCTGGGAATCCTTGCAGGAAACAGGGCCACCCCGAACATTCTGTCTCCCCGAATGACAAGGTGGTCCGAATTCCTGGCTGCCTACAACTACGGACTCACACACCGACCTGGTAAGACTATCTCCCATGCGGACGCCTTAAGCCGCTCACCGTTACCTGAACCAGACACTGACCCAGCACCCACGACGACCACCCTCAGCATAGAGATTCTACCAAACCTACCCATAACCACGTCAGACATTGCCCGAGAAACTAATAAAGACAAACGTCTGGCATGGGTTTTGCATTGGGTAGAGAAAGGGTGGCCGGAAAAGGACAACGACGAGTCCGTCAGGACATTCCGGAACCGGCAAACGGAACTCTCGTTTCTAAAAGGGTGTATACTATGGGAGGATAGGGTGGTCATCCCGGAAAAACTACAAGGGAAGGTTTTGGAACTGTTACACGAGGGGCACCTGGGCATTGTGAGGACAAAAGCCCTGGCCAGAAGTTACGCTTGGTGGCCAGGGATAGACAAACAGATCGAGGCCTGGGTAGCAAGGTGTCAACGATGCCAGGAAACTAGATCATGCCCACCCACAGCACCCATCCTAGAGTGGGAAACCCCCAGGGGACCATGGTCTAGGATCCACATAGATTTCACCGGGCCCACAAAAGGACACACTTTCTTAATAACCATAGACACTTACTCCAACTGGCTGGAGGTAAGCAACATGAGAACAACCACCACGGAGGCCGTGACCAAAGAACTCTGCAAACTTTTCGCAACACACGGCCTCCCGGACGTCCTCGTTTCCGACAATGGGCCCCAATTCACCTCACTAGAATTCAAAAAATTCCTTGCGGAGAGGGGCATACGACACGCACTGACAGCCCTGGTGTATCCGGCGGTGAATGGTAGGGCGGAACGGATGGTTCAATTCACAAAGAAAACCATCCAGAAAATAAATCACGGGGAGATCCAGGACAAAATAAATAAATTACTTTTCATACAGCACATAACCCCGAACACCACAACAAATAAAAGCCCAGCAGAACTGCTAATGGGGAGGAAAATAAGGTCCCCACTCGATAGATTACACCCCACTTACAACCCAGAGAAACCCCCAGACTCCACCAGCAAACACCGAACCTTCGCACCAGGCGACGCCGTCTACGCGAAGAACCTAACCGGAGACCCATTATGGGTACCAGCAATCATAACACAACTAACAGGCCCACACTCGTACCGGCTACAAACAACCGACGGACAAGCGTGGAAGCGCCACATCGACCAGTTAAGATCGAGGACAACCACACAAGACACCACCGACACGCAACCAAGCAAAGCCAACCCCCGCAACACAAATCAAGAGGGGAGGGGATACCCAGGGAACCAAAACCCAGAAAAAATAAACTAGCCATACTCACCAGAAAGCAGCCAGCACGAAACGTCGCCAGGAAGAGACAGCCAGGCCAGCTCAACCAACCCGGGAAGACCAAGTGGGAGCGGCGAAACCCGCAGCTCAACCAATCCGGGTAGCCCAGGAGGGAGCTGCGGAGAGTGGCCCAGCCAGACAGACCAGGCGGTTCCCACGACAGAGTCCGGAGAAGCAGAGACCCCGACCGAACCGGCCGGGATCCAACCTACGACTGACCTGCGCAGGTCCAGAAGGCAGAGACGGAGCCCTGCCTACCTACGGGACTACGTGATGTAAGGACTGAACCAAGAGGGGAGGGGTGTTCTGTCCCTTCATTTAAATTCTTGAGATCCCCGCGCTTTGATTGGCCAAAGCGCGAGGCGATCGGATTGGCTAGGCGAGCCATGCCAATTGGCTCGCTGAGAATCTCCCGCGATTGGTCAATTCGAATCGCGGGAGATTCAAAGCAGTGCCATTGGCCGCAGCCACTGTTTTCCTATAGCCCCAGTTCGGTTCCTGACTTAATAAAAGAGCTGATACTAAGTCACCGACTCCTGGCTTCCTTCCACGCGAACTTAACAGGAAGTTTTGGCCCACCTGGATCAGGTGTCAGTTGCATCTCTGCCCCAAGTCAGGCAGAACCTCCTTCACCAGGTGGGGCTGTCTAGAGTTGGGGGGGTTTGCTTCATCCCACCTCCACCTGCAACTTCCCCAGAAAGAGAAGATTGGGGGGGTCATGGGCTGCCACTGAGAGAGAGAGGGGGGGCTTTTCAGTCCTTGGGGGCGGTTCCTCACCTCGGCTGCCCCTCCTGGCAGAAGGACAGTCGCCCTCGGACAGCTGGATAGGACAAAGGCAGGGCAAGTGATGAAGGGGCGGGGGAGAAAGTCTTTCAGATCCTGGGGGGAGAAGTGGGAGAGCTCAGATCTGGGGCTGAGGAAAATCTCCAGGCGATACCGCTGCACTTCCAACCTTTCCCTGGATGCAGACAAGAAAAGCGGGGAGGCTGACACCTTCCCCTCCCCCCAAGAGGAGATTCCCTCCTTGCTCCTGCCCCCTGTGGGGAGCCAAGCGCTCTTCCTCCCCCGCCCGACGGCTGCAACCTTGGAGGGAGGGAAACCCACCCCGGCTTCTCCACTGCCCGCCTGCCTTGCCGAGTCTACTGGGGGGGGGAGGGTCCCCCTGCAGCCACCTCGGGATCCCTACAGGTGTTTTTTTATTTTGTCCAGGGGGGGCACGCCCCTCAGCTGCTCCTCCCCCCGCGGCTTCCAAACAGACTCTCGCCTGGCAGAAGAGCCGCGTGCCCAGCAGGGCTGGCTGGACACAGACCGGGGAGGGGGAGACCAACGGGGCCGCAGAGAGCCGGGGGTCCTTTGGAATCGAGGGCAGGGGAGGTTTCCAAGGGCGGCTGCGGGGCAAACTCCGGGTGAGTCCGGTGCTCTGGGTGCAGGAAAGGGGGGACGTTGACACACACATACACACACACACACAGAGCAAAGAGAAGCGTCCCCCCTTCCGTTTCCTGGCCTTGCACTTTCACCCTTTCGCACCATCGCTGCGGCTGCTCCTCGGTGGCCCCAAAGCCGCGCATCCTCGGCCAACGGAGCGTCGAAGCAAGAGAAACCCCTCGAGGCTCCCCGGAGGGCAACACTGAAGGCTGGCCGTGGCCAATCCGCCTTCCGGAGAGCAGCTGCCCCGCCAGCCGCAACCGCCTCCGCCTCCTCCGCTGTCAGCTCGGCTGAGTCTCTCCAAGAGGCGCCGAGGGAAGCCTCCCCCCCTTAGAGGTCCTGGGTCGCTCAAGCCCCCTCCCCCCCACCCGGAGCGCTTCTGCCCCTCCCCCACTGGGGGCGCCTCCTTCGGCCCAGCATCGCACTTCCTGCCTCCTCCTACCCCCTCCCTCAGCGGGGCCCCTGCAGCCCTCGGAGACAGAGCCCCGATGGGAAGGGAGCCGCGTCCACCTGGCCACCCCCTTGATCCCTGCAGTCCAGCTGGGAGGAAGCTCCGCTTGGAGCTCGGCCCATCTTTCCTGGAGGGGCTCCGGGTCTGCCTGGCAGGGCAAGGGGGAGGACAGGGGTTCTGAGGACACTGTCAAGGGAAAGGATGCCACCAGGTCCAGAGAAAGGAAGAGCCAAGGATCTTGGTCTCCCTCCCTTAAGTAGCTTCCCAAGGTTGGCCCGCCCTTCCCACAGGGGGCGCCCTCCTTCCCCATCAGCCAAAGGGCTCAGCCCTCCCCCAGGCTCCCTCTGACCCCCCAAGGACTCCGCAGCCCTCAAAGCCCCCCTGCCCTTCGGACTCAGCCGAGCCCTTTGCAGAGGCAGCCAGGCAGCTTGGGAGGGCCAGAAGGAGCCTGGGGACTGGCCATTGAGCCCCTCCTGCTGGCCCTTCCAAGAGCTCTGTCCTCCCGGGAGCCTCTTCCTTCCTCCCATCCAACCTCTCCGAGAAGCTCTTCAAGGGGGGCAGGGACTGGATCAGATCCTGCCGGGGCTGCTGGACAGCACCTGGGTCTCCTGGGAGGGGAGTTGGGGGAGCCTGGTTCAGCTATGGGAGGGGCGTGTAAGGGAGCATCGCAAATGTGCTCGGACCCTTCTGGGCAGCAGATCAGGGAGGGAAACTCCCACGAAGGAAGAGATGGGAGCGAGGGGAAGGGGGAGGGGTGTGCGATAGTTAAACAGTAAATAGTTTGGGAATGAGAGCTGTCCCCTTAAGGGAATGCCTCATGGGAGATGTAGTTCATGTCATGTGGTCACATCTGTACTCCTGATTGGTCACTGAATTGACCTCTGGTTGGACAGGGGGACTTCTATTCATTCCTACCTGCTGGAGTTTTCCTTTGCTGTATCATTATGGGATGAAGATTTTCACACTATGAAGACAACAATGCAAAGATTGGACATTAGATGAATCTCAACATAACTCTGAGTTGTATCTTGAGGGTGCCTGATATAATCCAATGTTGTGACTCTGGGATTTTGCTAATTCCTGCCAATGGAGAGGGACTCGCAGACCCGTGCCTGAGATCACTCCTGACCCATTGGGAAAGGGGATAGGCCTGACCTTGGGGAAACCCTAGATCGAGCACGTTCTACACCCCCACCCCAAATTGCTGAAGTGAATCCTGGCCCTCCTCGACATTTACTTTTGGACACTCGAATCTTTTCACAGTCCCAGAAGGAGGGAATCCCTGCAGTGGCATTGGTGGACTCAGGAGCTACAACCAGTTTTATGGACAGGGCTTTTGCTACGCACTTTGGGATCCCATTGGTTGCTGTAGATCCACCCATTAAGGTGGAAACAGTGGATGGGCGTGAGCCCATTCGTTTCGCCTCCCAACCAGTGCGCATGGTTATTGGGGATCATGAGGAAGCGATAAACTTCTACATCACTTCAGACTTTCATCTCCCCTTGGTACTCGGTGTGTCCTGGTTGCGTTTGCATGATCTGTTGGTGGCTTGGGTGCAGAACGCCATTTCCTTTCCAAGTCTCCAATGTGTGGATCATTTGAGACATATCTGCGCTGGTCAGGATATCGCCGCTTCTGCTGTTCCCATACCTTCAGAGCTATCGGACTTCTCCGACGTTTTCAGCGAGAAAGAGGCGGACCAGTTACCACCGCATTGTGCTTATGATTGTCCCGTGGATCTGATACCGGATGCTCCACTGCCCAAGGGTCGGTTATACTCCATGTCGGAGCACGAGTTAGTTGCACTTCGAGAGTTTTTAGATAAAAACTTGGCTCAGGGATTTATTCGACCATCATCGTCCCCTCTTTCAGCTCCCGTTCTTTTTGTTAAAAAGAAGTTGGGAGAGCTCCGTTTATGTTGCGATTACTGCCGGTTGAACGCCATCACAGTGAGGAATAGTTATCCTTTGCCGCTCATTCCAGAATTGATGGAGAGGTTGCGGGAGGCTACTATCTTCACTGAACTCAATCTGTGTGGGGCCTACAACCTGGTTCGGATGCTCAAGGGGGACGAGTGGAAGATGGCGTTTGGCATTCGTTATGGCCATTTCAAGTACACCGTCATGCCATTTGGTCTGACCAACGCTCCCGCGGTATTCCACCATTTGATGAATGACATTCTTCGGGACATGCTGGATAGGTTTGTTGTGGTGTATCTGGGTGACATTTTGATATACTCTTGGTCCAGGGATCACCACCTTCATCAGGTCCGTCAAGTACTTCAGCATCTTCGGGAGCATAAACTCTATGCGAAACTGGAGAAGTGTTTCTTTTTTCAGTCGTCAATAAAGTTTTTAGGGCATATCATTTCTCCCGAGGGCATTGCTATGGACCCTAAAAAAGTCGAGGCCTTGTGTAGTTGGGAAGCCCCTCGTCGAGTAAAGGACGTGCAACGTCTCCTGGGGTTCGCCAATTACTATAGGACCTTCATTCCAGATTTTGCTAAGCTAATGGATCCCATCACTCAGCTCCTTTGCAAGAAGGTCCCGTTTCAGTGGGGGCCCCCACAACAACAGCCTTTTGAAACTGTAAAGAAAGCGTTTGTGGCCGAGCTGATATTGAGGCATCCTGATCCAAATTGTCCATTTGTGGTCGAGACAGATGCCTCTAATGTAGCTATCAGAGCGGTGTTGTTGCAAGTTTCGAAGGATGGCGCACCTCTTTTCCCATGCGCATATTATTCTAGGAAGCTCACAGCTTCCGAGCGCAATTATACTATCTGGGAAAAGGAGTTATTGGCTATCAAGGCTGCATTTGAGACCTGGCAACATCACCTAGAGGGGGCTCAGCACAAGGTGGAGGTTCGGACAGATCACTGAAACTTGGAACATTTGTCTACCGCCAAGAAGTTGAACCAACGCCAGATCCGGTGGTCGTTGTTTTTCGCAAGGTTCAATTTTTTCGTCACTTATGTTCCAAGTGGACAGAATCAGAGAGCAGAAGCATTGTCTAGAAAACCTGAATATATCGGTCCCGAGGATCCTCTTCCTCCACGAACAGTGTTGCCACCAGAATCCTTAGCCGTACTTCAAGATCCAGTAGATTTACAGGCTCGAATACAGGAGTCACAGCGGTTAGACACGTGGACGCAGCAGAGAAGGGGCGAAGTTGGACCTGATTCCCCATGCTCTTTTGAAGAGGGCTTGCTAAGACATCGGGGTTTATTGTACGTACCCACCAGGATGCTTAGAGCCCTCATTATGATGCAATGTCATGACAACCCTGCTGCTGGTCATTAATGACGGCGTTACAAGTTCAGGTGTGTCTAGCATCAGCGCACCATCCAGAAACTGATGGTGGGACTGAGAAGGTTATTGGCATTCTCATTCAGTATTTGAGATGTTTTGTCAATCATCGACAAAACGATTGGGTGAAATACCTCCCATTGGCAGAATTTGCCTTTAATAACTCTCAACATACCTCCACTAGAGTAATGCCATTTTACGCGAATGTGGGCTATCATCCGCGATTTTTCCCATTGACTATGATGGATTCCCCAGTTCCCAAAACACAAGATTTTCTTGAGGAATTACAAGCGGTTCACCATTTAGTAGTGCAAAAACTAGAATGGGCAAAAGAAGACTACAAACGGTTTGTGGACCATTCTCGTAGAGCAACACCTCCGTTAGCTGTGGGTGACAAGGTGTGGTTATCCACAAGGCACCTTCGGGTCGATCGCCCAATTAGGAAGCTGGACCATCGTTTCATTGGTCCGTTCCCGATTGAGGCGGTCATCAACCCTGTGGCGTATCGACTCACCTTACTGCGCTCCATGCGCATTCATCCTGTCTTCCATCACTGTTGGTTCCTGACTCCCCAGAGTGTTCTCTTCGTGCTCCCGCTGGTGTGGTTTCTCCATCAACGCCCAGTGAGGAGGCTGAGGTTTCTCCATCAACGCCCAGTGAGGAGGCTGAGGTTGATGACACGGTGGTCAGTATTACTGATTCTCGTTGGCTAAATGGTCGCTTCCAGTACTTAGTTGGGAGGAGAGCGGATGGCTTGGAGGTTTTTTCATGGACAGATGCTTCCACAGTTCATGCTCCTGACATTATTCGGAACTTCCATGAACATTTTCTGTTGAAATCGCATCCGGATCGTCAGGCCTGGGGGAAGGGTCCTGCGATGAGGGATAGTGTTCTGACTCCGGGATTGGAATCTGCTCCTTTGGCAGATGTGAGTTCAAGCGAAGAGGATATGGCAGTGAAATATGAGCCGGCATTGCTAAGTGACTTGGATTTAAGTCAGGATGAGGAAATGGATTTAACAAGGAGAGATGAACCTGAGTTAGTAGAGATGTCAAGACCTTTGACCTTCTCTAATTCTTCCTCTGAGCAGCAGCCGGGAATAGCGAACAAGGAAAACATGCGAGAGTTTTCCAGCGAAGAAGAGAACTTTGAGAGATCCTGGGTTGATGTAAGAAATAGATGGAGATTGAGACATCAAACTCAATTAGGAAGGAGGTGTCGAGCCAGTGACTAATTAGGGAAATTAACATGCTCCATAAGAGGATAAAAGGAAATGGCTGGGCTGGTGAAATTTGCCAGAAGCAAAGTGATGAATGGGAGTGAAAACATGATGAGAAATCTGAGGCTTTGAGAATTATTGCCACGTCAGGATTGCTGGACAGAGTGTGGCTTTACTATTGAGGATTGGAATACCTCAACAGTTCTCTTGTGGGGGTTTGTTTTTTGGTTTGTGACATTTCTGGAACTGCTGAATTTCATTTTGCTCACCTGAAATTAAAGGGGAGACATAACAATCCAATAAAGAAACTTTGTATGGAAGGCTTGCACAGTGTTTAGCTCCTTATTCCAGGTATTTGGGGAAGATAAATATTGCCTGAAACAAGATAGTGAAAAGGTAGGGAAGCTGATTTCCTATAAATCAGTGACAAGTCAGTAAC
>BHEV01002714.1:0-11670 GCA_004319985.1 Emydocephalus ijimae
TAATTGCAGTTCATCTTCCTCTGTATCTCCCCCCCCCTCAGTTTGGTTATCAGGGGACTCGGAGATCCCTGACTGCAGCCTCGATCATAGTTGATCGATATGGCGCTTCCATAGTCTATTATCATGTCATTGTACTAGGTATGATCTCGGGCCGGTTACACGGACCACAGTCGCTTCTACCCACAACGGATTGCCCGATAAATTTTTAGCGAACACCAAGTCACCTACCTGGAAGGTATGGCATCGGCTGCTGGATCCGAGTGGTTTCTCTGGTTCGTACGCTGGGTGTAACCAGTCGAGGTGGGAGTGGAGCTTTTGTCCATTAGCAGCTCGGTGGGAGTTTTGTTGGTGACGCTGTGTGGAGTGATATGCTGTAAAAAGAGGATTCGGTTTATCTTTTCTCCGATGTTGTCATAGTCCACTTTTTGTAGCATTTTCTTGATGAATTGTACCATGCGCTCGGCCCTTCCGTTGGCCGCAGGATGCACAGGCGAAGTCAGCGCATGTCGAATACCGCAGTCCACCAGGTACTGTTCAAAGGACAGCGCAGCAAATTGGGGCCCGTTGTCGGATACCAGAACGTCTGGTAATCAGTGGGTTGCAAACAGTCTCTCCAGTTTCTTAATGACCACTTCGGTTGTTGTGTTCCTCATTCAGTGGATTTCGAGGCAGTTCGAGTAGGTGTCGACGGTTAACAAGAAGGTGTGGCCTTTAGTTGGCCCAGCAAAGTCCAGATGGATATGGGACCAGGGTCCCCGCAGTGTCTCCCATTCAGTTGGGATTGCCTTTGGTGGGGCGTTGCTTACTTCCTGGCATCTATGACAAGCTTTGACCCAAGTGTCGATTTGCTTGTTGATGCCTGACCACCACGCGTAGCTTCGTGCGAGGGCTTTCATGCGCACGATGCCGGGGTGGCCATCGTGCAAGGTTCTCAGTACTGCTTGTTGGAGTCGCTCTGGGATAACGACTCTATCGCCCCAGATGATACAGTCCTTTTGAGAAAACAACTCTGTTTGTCGAGTTTTGAATGGTGCGAAGTCGTCTGGTACTTGGTCCAATGGCCATCCGCGTTCCACCCAACTGAGGACTCGCGCTAAGGTGGGGTCGCGTTTTGTTTCTCTCGCGATATCACGGGCAGTTAATGGTGGTGTACGAAGCGCCTCAATCTGCAATGTTGTCACTATAGGCACAGGGTCGTCGATAGTCTCTGGAAGCGGTGCTCGGCTCAATGCGTCGGCGTGGGGAATGGCTTTCCCCAGGCGGTATTGCAGCTGATAATCATAAGCAGCCAAGAATTCTGACCAGCGAGTCATTCTGGGAGATAATATAAAGGGAGTCGGTTTATCTCCAGCTATTATTCCCAGCAAAGGTTTGTGGTCAGTCACTATCGTAAAAGCCCGGCCATACACGTACTCATGAAATCTTTTAACAGCAGACACAATCTCAAGGGCTTCTTTATCAATCTGGCTATAATTTCGCTCAGTTTTTGAAAGCATCTTTGAAAAATAGGCAACAGGGGCTTCGCTACCGTTAGGCAATACGTGCCTCAAAATGTCGCCCACTCTGAAAGGCGATGCATCACACGTGATAGTTAATGGCAAGGTCTCATTGTACTGCATTAGTACAGCGTCAGAAGTCAGTAGTTTTTTCACATTACGGAACGCCTGCTCTTCTCTATGACCCAATACCCAAATTGTTTTTTTGTCCAGTAAACAATGTAAAGGTTCAGCGACAGTCACTTTGTGCGGCAGGAATACGTTATAAAAATTGATACGGCCTAGAAACGCCTGGAGGTCGGCCTTATTCCGGGGTCTGGGAGCGTTTTTTATTGCTCTCAATTTGCTATCGGTAGAGTGAATGCCCTGACTGTCAATTAAATACCCTAAACATTCGACACGATCTGTACACAGCTTACACTTATTTTTCTTTACTTTAAGACCTGTGTCTTTGAATTTCTGGAAGACCATCCTCAGGTGATCCCGTAAATTTTTCATGGTAGGGCCAGTGATTAACACATCATCAAAGTATGGGACAACGCCTTTTATCCCTTGTAATAGTCTTTCCATCAGGCTCTGGAAGATCCCCGGGGCTACACTCACTCCGAACTGGAGCCGTGTACATTTAAAGGAACCTTGGTGCGTAACGATCGTCTGTGCCTGTGCCGTTTTTTCATCAACTGGCAGTTGCTGATATGCCTGAGCTAAGTCTAGTTTAGCAAAGACTTTTCCGCCTCCCAGGGAATGGAGGAGGTGCTGCACCACCGGCACCGGATATGCGTTTTGCTGCAGGGTGTGGTTCAGGGTGGCTCGGTAGTCCCCACAAATTCTAATTGAACCATCCGGCTTAATGGGTGTCATGATTGGGGTCTCCCAGGGAGAGTGATCGGTTGGCTCTAACACTCCCTGGGCTATTAACTTATCAAGCTGTTTGTCGATTTTTGGTTTTAGGGCAAATGGAACTCGACGAGGCTTAAGATGGATGGGAGCTATTTTTGGATTAAGGTTAAATGATATCGGGGTCCCCTTGTACTCGCCTAGCTTTTCTGCGAAGACATCCCTGAATTCATGGACGAGGTCCTCCTCCCAGTCACTGCCGCCGATTCAGTTAATGCCTGCCACTTCAATGCTGAGTGNTGAACCATTGGAGGCCTAACAGGCTATGCCAGTCCTTGTCGATCACAGTCAGGGGTAAGTACACTGTGAGGTTTTTGAACGAGACCTGGACTTGACTGGATCCTATGACTGGAATCCTATTCCCCTGATAGTCTTTAAGTATGAGTCTTTGGGAACGGAGGTCTTGGCGCCGGATAGTAGAGATGAGTTGCTTGAAGGTCTTCCAGGAAACCATCGAGAGAGACAATCCTGAGTCGACTTCCATTTGGCAGGGCTGGTTTTCGATGGCCACTTTAATTCGGATTTTCTTGGCATCCAAGGAAGAGACATGACTGATAGTGATAGTTTGGTGAGCCTCTTCTCACTTTGTGGGGCAATTTAAGGTTCGGTTTCTGTCGGAGTGGTTCACTGGTTCTCGCCTTACAGGATGGTTTCCTATAGGTTGGCGATAGTTAGCCCCCTTCGAGGTCTGGCTGGGTCCTAGGAGGCTTATACAGACCCGTCCGATGTGGCCTCCTTTCCCGCACTCATGGCAGAGCACTTCGCAGAATTTACATTCGGACCTGGAATGGTCGGCCCCACAGCCAGCGCATGGGTGTTGGTACTTCGGGTAGTGGTCCCGATCGGACCGCAGTCAATGGACCTCTTCTTCGTCGCTGTCTGACGACGAAGAGAGGTCCTGGTGGTGGGCCGTCAAGAGCTGTCCTTCTGACTTGGGTAAAATGTTGCCGGTCAGTTGGTGTAGCAGAGCGCGGTTGCGGCGCAGTTGGGCAGCCAACTTCCTGGTTGCTTCTGCTGCAGTAGCATCAGCGATGGCATCGGCAAGGCTGATGTCGCCTTTCGCCATCAGCTTACTCTGCACGTTTAGTGCATCTAATCCCAGAACTATTCGATCTCTCAAAGCCTCTTCCAGGTCGGCGAACCCGCAGAGGCCTCCCAGGTTTTGGAGGTCTGCGACAAAATCGGCAATGCTCTCTCCTTTCCGCTGGTTTCTTTGGTAGAACTCGTGCCGCCTTACGAGCGTTGGTACGGTCGGTGCATAGTGGGCCCTCAGTAGGGGTTCGAGGACGTCCCAGTCCATAGCCTTCACTTCAGCCGGTTTTGCTAGGGCCTTGGCCATCTTGAATACGGTTGGCCCGCAATGCGTTAGGAATACCGCCCGTTTCTTCCCGGTCGTGGCATCCTTCAAATTATTGGTTTCCAAGAACATTTGGAAACGATCCATGTAGCACTCTCAGTCTTCTTGCACTGGGTCGAACGGAGCGGGTGGTATGACGCCGCCGGACATGGTTCCGCCATTGTGCGTTTTCAGCCATGTGCTCAGTTATCTTCTTCATTGTTCAGTCAGCTCTGACGTCTCCAAATCCCACCTTCATTGCCAGTGTTAAGTTTGGAGTATGGGTGCGAATAATGGAGACGAGCCGGTGAAACGGTGAACTTCAAACTCTTTATTTACATGGTGTGACAGCTCAAACTGGATGGCTGCTACAGCTATTCAACCAATGAAAACCTGGGAGCGCTCGCTCCGTTGACCAATGAGAACGGCTCGTTAATGGCCAATCAGATTCTCCTGAACGGACCAATCTGATCTCGCCATTTAACAGCCAATCAGAAGTGCAGGGCCAGAACCCTGCACTTGACTTCAAGCTCAAGATAACTTTATTACACATTTATTCATTCACAACACAGATCATATAGGTAGCTTGCTTCTAAGCTCTTTTTGTGAAAGCCACTATTTTTCTCTTTTTCTTTTTTTCCCCCAATATGCTGTGGATTAATATTCTGTGTCTCCTGACAATTCAGAGTCAAAATGTGAGTGGTTCCTTTGCGATGACTTGCCCAGCCAGAATAGACATTCGCTTAGTAGACTTACTTACATTTACATTATTTGAATCCATTGTACTACAACCAACAATCATGGTAATACCCAGTAGAATTTTAACGTGCATTAGCTAGTAATTGACTGGTGGAATAATGATCTTAGCAAAGACTCCAGAGTATCAGCAGCTATATCAAAACTGGAATAGCTCAACTGCCGCAGCAGAACTGAAGTGAGGTAATATATTGGACAGGACTGATCCAATACTTAGGTTATCTTCTTTCCTTATCACTCAGTCAATATTCCTAGTGAGTGGACTCCATTAACAGCACAGCCTTTAGGGGAAAAGAGTAGCTATATCTTCTTACCATGTTTTGGAGTGAAATACTGTTGTATTTATATCAGCATATGAAGATTTCATAAATATAGGTATCTAATAATTGCAATTACTTGCATTAATTTAATGTACGTGTTGTAGAAATATAATTTGCCACATGTACAAGAGAATGTGGAAAATGTAGGGGTGGTGGAGGAAGGAGGCCTAAATCTTCTCATGTGCAGTGACCCTGATTAAAATTTTAGAACCATTCTCTTACTAGTATCATTGCACACAGTATTTTTAATGTAAAGTGCTGCATGGCCCTTCCTGTAATCTTTCCCACATGTAAACACAATCTGGATGAGTAACCTCAAGGAAATATTCTTGCGGGAACAAATGAATGTGAAAATTCAAGCCAAGAGGAGCAGTCAAGAATGAGTCCTCAAATGGGCCTCCCAGTTTTTCTGGAAAGGGAGATGGAGCAGAGGTTGCTTGAGAAATTCAATGAAGGTTTGGCCAGGAGAATTTAATGTGGGAGGGCACCAGGAAGAATAGAAAATTAATGGACTCACTAACACAAACAAGAAGCTTTCTTATCTGACTGTGTACCTTTGGTAGATGGTATATTGAGGATGCTTGAAACCTCTTACTGGAATTATTTTGGATACCTTTTTGGTTAATTCATTGTTAGCTGCTCAATGTCACAGTAGTGAAATCAGTGACCATAAAACTTTTAGGTATGCATCTACAAATCTATATATATTTAATTTGGCACATATGTTCCTCTTGGTTTCTAGGTTCTAAGAAAGGATTTTTTGAAATGACCATCAGAGCTTTAGTATTTCATATATTATTACTAACATGCTCTGATGCTGAGTTCTACTCCCCCTCCCCACATGAGAATAAATCTGTTCCAAATGCAAAACACAAGCAGAAGAGAGGAGTTTCAGTTTCACAGCAGCAACCAGTTTAGTACAGAACAGTTGAGCTAAGCCATGCCCAAGCTCCTTGCTGTCTCCGTCTTGCTCACACAACAAATACTGTTTCAGTTTCCAACAGCCCTCAACTCTCTCATACACTGACAGGATGAATACCGATGGTAGGCAGAGGCATAATTTTCCCCCTTATTTTCCTCCCCAAAAACTAAGCCCGATCACATAGTTTCATAGTAAATCAATGGTAGAGCTAGTACTTATATAAATAGGGAACATCATATGGCCCTGTTTTGCAGAGCTATTCTACTACTGAGAAAGCACATGGCAAGACCACAGGGATGTTCAAGTAAGTAACAGAGCATAAATAAATCCCCAATATATATTTCCTTTAAGCCATGGAGATTCCAGAAGACAGATGTGTAATTCTAACTGCAGTATCTATTGTCTGCCTTATCTCTTTTTTTAAATTTTGAATGACTACTTTAAATATGTCTGTGACAAGTGGAGGTGGAGAAGTATTACATTTAGTCTGCTATTTGAAGCCAAGCACTTTAATTCATGTAAGATAAGCTGCCAACTGCACATTTTTTTCAGTTTTGCAATTAGCTATTAAATGAAATAATAAAGGAAACCATGCACAAAACATGCATTGATTAAGAACGTGTTGTACAAAAAGGCCTCCAGTAAAAAAAAACATCTGCTAAGGAAAGTTATCTGTGAAAATCACAGTGTCTTTTTTTCAAAGTAAAGAGCAACAAGGACTGATTTAGAAATTATAGGCACATTGATGAAGTTGATTCAGGGTAGATTCATCTCTAATATCTATGTGAAATACTTTGGCATGATTAGCATGACTTTATCTGGGCTACAAAAATCTGGGTACTAACAAAATGCCAGCAAAGAAATATTGAAACTGCTAATTCTTTGATGCCATCTAGAAAACATTTGGACAATCCCCATATAATAGATTTAGGCACTATTAGCATAAAGTGCTGTCATGCTAACATTCAAGCTATACAAAGAAAGTGTAACCAGAAGGCAGGCTTTGAGGACAATTTAAAGGTGCAGAATAAGCTTGGGAGCAGTCTTGTTCCATTAGATAAGAAATGACAGCAGGCTTAATTCTGAGATGAATGGTATTGAGGCAAGATTCCAAGACCCTTATTGCTGTCATAAAGATAAAAAATAGAACAACAGCAAGATGAAATTCTATTTCTTTATTTTTCAGAATGAAAGTTCTTCTGACGAGTTTCCTTTCATTAAGGCTATATTCTCGCAAAAATAAATGAGGCAGAGATAATATCCTATTTTTTCTTCTTTATCAGTCTAAAAACAGTGCTGAAGAATAGTCATCTATGGTATTTTCTGACGCCAGTGCTGCTATGGGTTGTTTGTGGTATTTCCAAAATCAGGAGGCACAAAACTTCCAAATCTCATTCAATTTGATGAAGAAGATTAAAATATTTCAAAAGAGAATACAATATATTTTCATCAAGATAATCTTTTTAGAAAGTTTTTTGACAAAATATCTTAACATGATACCCTATATCCAGCCTTCTACATAATCTTTTAGCATCTGAAGCTAATAAAATTTGAATAAAATGTAATGCTGGAATTCAGTAAGACTAATTTAGATTTGGAATACAGTCTGGCCTGAAGGAAACTAGAAGGTCCATGGGTGCTTCTTAATCTGGATTTCTTCTACAAATATATTTATTATGATCTTTGTCCAGCCTTTACAATAAAAAGAGTAGAGTAAAAAAGGGAAATAGTTTAAAATAGCAATTTATTATCAAGAAAGGGAAAACAATAAGGACAATATAACAACATACCTGATTAAAAATGTTGCAGTTGTATGACTTTGTGAAGATATATAGTCTGTCAGCTTTGGAAGCCATATTAGCACCAGAAGCTTCCATGCTGCCACATGCTTGAGCCTGGGAAAATGGGAGGGGGAAATTTCATAGAGTGTATGTGGTTAATAGCATTCTTCTTTAAAGTCAAGGTCATGTTATTCCTGCACCTGGCTGAGGAGTAGTTGAGGGGACATCTCAAATTGGGACGGATGGTGATTGGGGCATGTGATGGAATGATAGGTGCAGGGGGTGAATTTTTAATTTTTACTTATTGGAGGGAAACCCGGAACTTTCAGATTCAGGATTTCCCAGATGTGCCAGTTTACTGCTCTAATAAAAGGAAACTTTGAGAACATGTCTGTCTCAGAGTTATTTATTGCAGTTAAGGTTAAGTCATCTGATATGTGAAGTGGCATTAGCATCCCTTAAAAAATAATAAACATAAAATTTATCTGTCCAGCCCTCATATTTGGAAACGATTGGGGCAATCAGAGCATATATTGGAATATTATAAAAAGAAGACTGTATGAGCGAACATTTCTACTTCCCTGGATTTACAAGGACAAACATCTCTGCAAATAAAGAGTACCATGAAATCTTCCATCCAGTAGACCTGATGAGAAGGCATCAAAGTGGGCTCTGGAAAAGCATCTATATTTGCTTAGGGTTAGATTAGGGGGTATCAAACTTGATCCCATCGTGGGCCATATCAGGAGTTTGTTTTCCCTTGAGGGGGCTGGGAGGCATGGCATTGTCATCATGGCTGACTGGGTAGACAGGACCGGGGTACACCGTGGGTGGTGGAATATTCTTTCTTGGAAAGTTCAGTTAGCTGCCTGTGTGTCAGTAGTTAAAATTGGGGCAGAAATCAAGAGATTATGAATTCTAGATCTGCCAATAAGATGACTTGGGGCCAGTTGCTCTTTCCCAATCCTAAGAAGAAAGTTTTGGCAAGTCACTTCCAAAAACGTTGTTGCAATTTCAACAAAATATATGGAAGACAAGAGTCAGCAGGCTATCAATAAAGCAGTAAAATGATTAAAGTTGGTATAATTATAACAGTCAAATAAATTGAGGTTGTCCTCATAATTGAGCCCCAAAATTTTTGTTGCTAAATGAGCTATGCCCCCATTTTATGACCTTTCTTGCCACATTTGTCAAGTGAAACACTGCAGTTATTAAGTTAATACATAGTTGTTAAGTGAATCTGGCTTCCCGATTGACTTTGCTTGTCAGATGGTCGTAAAAGGTGATCACATGACTCCAAGGCACTGAACTGTCATAAATAGCCAAATATCTGAATTTTTATGACATGACCATGAGATGCTGCAATGTCATAAGTGTGAAAAATGATTATAAGTCACTTTTTTCAGTGCCATTGTAACTTTGAACGATCACTAAGCGAACTGTTGTAAGTCAAGGATTCCCTGTAATAATGCAGTTGGGAAGGCCATCAGTGGTACTAACTCAGAATTTTGTGCTTTTCCTGTCTTCTGGATAAACAAGATTTGAATTGGATCAGAAAGCAATAACCACCTACCATTGTTGACTGTCATTAATCCAAGCAAAACATCTATATAAGATACTCTTCAGATATTTCAAAAATGCCACCTCTCACTTCAAAAGAGCCTTTTTCCTAAGAATGGATACTATTTTCATTTCCATGAACAATCTCATGAAATTTATAAAATAATTCAGTATTTTGGCAGACAGACAAATTTGGGAGATAGCTTGAAAATATTAAGACACCTACTTACCTACTAAATTGCTGCAGTGCGAATAGTGATCATTTCTTTAGTACAGCAAGATTCAAGAATAAGAAACTCTGCCCGGAATAACTGGGGCACCATGACCTGACTGGAGTACAAAACGTGCTTTCCCTTTCTTTAGTAAAAAAAAAAAGAAACAATTCTGGTTAATGTAAACAACTGCTTATCTAACATCTAAACTGATGTATAATAAAAACATTCTATAACATTTGACATTATAATAGCAAGGATTGTGAGGAAACCCCATAAAATTTGAGAAGTGCATTAAAGCTAAACAATGATACAAAACAACATTAAACAGTATTAAAAGTCCGGTGGAACATGTTCCGAACTAGCAGGCTCGTAATCCTGCAAACCTGATTGGCCATCAACAGCAGGCTCATCATCCTGCAATCCTGATTGGTCCGTCAACAGCGAGTCGTGATTGATCACTCCAGACTGATCCGATTGGCTAGTTAACGGGCTGCCGCGATTGGACGCTCCAAGCGCGGCAAGCTTGAATCATTGTCATTGGATGCTTTGGCAGCAGCCAGCTCTATAAAAGGAGCTGCTGCTGCCAGGCTCATTGCTCTGTTCTGAAGTCACTAATAAAGAGTTGACGTTATTATCCGATGTCTCGTCTCCGTTATTACGCCCATCCTCCAAGATATTACACTGGCGACGAGGATGGGATGCGGAGACGATAGAGCTGACTGAACACTCTCAGAATTGTCAGAGCACGTGGCTGAATGCACACAGATATCGGCAGAATGGCCAGCAGCGCTATACCACCCATCCCGTTTGATCCAGCATATGAAGATTGGGACTCGTATATGGACAGGTTTCAAATGTTCCTGGAATCAAATAATCTGAAGGATGTCACATCAAGCAAAAAACGTGCGGTTTTCCTAATGCATTGCGGACCCGCCGTTTTCAGAATGGCAAAGGCACTTGCAAAATCGGCTGAAGTCAAAACAATGGACTGGGATATCCTTGCTCCCATCCTTCAGGCTCATTACGCTCCAGCAGTTCCTACCCTTATTAGAAGACACGAATTTTACCAGAGGGACCAATGCAAAGGTGAGAACATCGGGGATTTTGTAGCTGATCTAAGAAATTTGGGTGGACTGTGTGGCTTCATAAATCTAGAAGAAGCCATGAAGGATCGGATTGTCCTCGGCCTAAGAGACCCCACTGTCCAAAGCAAGATTATGGCAAAGGGAGACATCACCCTCGCAGATGCCACAGCAGATGCCACTGCAGCAGAAGCTACTCGCAAATCAGCAACCCGAATACGCCGAACGAATGGGGCCAGTCAACCCACCAGCAACACAGCAATACCCTCAGAAAGACACACAGCATCCGCCCACCATGAAGACATCGAGTCCACATCGGATAGTGAGGAAGAAGAAGTCAACAGACTCAGGTCAGAGCATGAGCAGCGAGACCAGTGGGGTCATAAATCCAATTTCCAATGCGCCGGATGTGGGGGAAACCACCCACGATCAGACTGCAGGTTCCTAGATGCCATCTGTCGTTCCTGTGATAAAAGGGGCCACATTGCTAAGGTGTGCCAGAACAAAAGAGGATCCAGCCCCAAGAGGAAAGAAAATAACTTCCGACAAGCATAGGCACCCCACCAACAAACCGGGACTGCCCAAACAACCAGTGGAACTAGTACAACAGAAACCAAATGTTTACTGGCGCAACCAGACAGGAAGAGGCACATCAGACCATCACCATCGGCCACGCTTCATCCTTGGATGCAAAAAAAATCCGGGTAAAGGTCATCATTGAAAATCAGCCATGCATCATGGAAGTGGACTCTGGGTCTTCCCTATCCATGGTCACCTGGAAAACCATCAAGCAGCTGATCCCTGATATCCGCCGCCAGGATCTCAGCACTCAGAGACTTATATTAAAGGACTAACAAGGCAATCGAATCCCGGTTGCTGGTTCCAGTCACGTCCAGGTCTCTTTTAAGGACCACACCGCAATACTATCTCTCACCATTGTTGACAGAGACCAGCCCAGCTTATTGGGTTTGCAGTGGTTCGCGCCATTAGGAATCAAAATGGCAGGCATCAACCAGACTGTAGACAAAGACTGGGAGGCGGCCCTCGTCCGTGACTTTCAAGAAGTCTTCACTGAACAATTAGGCAAGTACAAAGGGTTCCCCATCTCGTTCAATCTCTGCCCTGATATCGCACCCATTCGTCTAAAGAGTCCCTTTTTCTCTCAAACCAAAAATTGATGAGCAATTAGACAAATTAATTGCACAAGGCATTTAGAACCCATCTACCACGCCTGATGGGAGACCCCAATTGTAACTCCCATAAAACCTGATGGATCTTTGAGAATCTGTGGGGATTACAAGGCTA
>BHEV01002716.1:0-11757 GCA_004319985.1 Emydocephalus ijimae
GGGGAAAGAGAGTGAAAGGTTTAAGATTAGAAAAAACAACCAAAAAGAAGAAGAACAATTTGAAAGATAAGTATAATATTACAAAGCAACAGAAGAGGGGATTACGGATGAGAGAGTTAGAAGTAGAGAGACGAGGGGGTAAAAAGGGGAGGGAGAAGAAGAGGGGGAAGAAGGCAAGGAAAATAAGTTGTAAAAGACAGAAACAAGAAATGGGAAAAGATATAAGGATTGTAACCATAAGCTTGTTTTGAGATAATGGGTGAAAATTAATTGTAAAAGGAATTCTGCAAAGGTACATAAGATAGCATTGTTATATTACAAACAGAAATAATTTCAGAAAATATGATTAAAATAATGGATAAAATATTTACTGTAATGTAGTGGAATGTTTGTTAATAAATAAATGAATTAAAGTGATTGAGAGAATTAAATGGGAACATTTTAATTATTAGTAATGATTTATAAAAATATAAGTGAGAAATATGGAGAAAAAAAGAATTAACTATGGAAAGTTTATAAGTGTTCCCAAGGAAGTATGATATTTAATTGAAAAGAAATGTTAAAGATGTTAAGATTTTAATGAATATTAATGACAGAATTGAATTGGAATGGAATGTGTGTTTTATTTACATACATATTTCTTTTTAAGAATATAGTGTGTATTTTAAGAATGTACCAAGCAGAATTCGATTGGAAGTTATGTATTATATTGAATGCTATAATCTTAAAGGTATACATTGAAGCTTAAATAATAAGAGTTTGAATGGATAAAATTAAAAGAGATAAAGGTGTCATACTCCAATTGGTAACAACAATTGGAAAAATTGTTTAATAAGAAAAGATAATATGAAATTGAAACAGGACAGACAAAAGTATAAATATAATGATTTGAATTGAGATAATTAAAATAAAGTTGAGAAAATTAAAAAAGGGGAAAAACTATGTAGAAAATATAAAACGGTAATAAGACATGGAATAGAATATAAAAATAAGCACGAAATTGAGTTTTGTGTCTGTATGAAGAAGTGATAACCTGGGACCATGCTATTTTCAAAAAAAGATGTTTTATTTGTATTTTGTTTTTGTGAAAACCCAAATAAAATTTTCAAGAAAAAAAAAAACAATGAGAAGAAAAGGAGCTGTGCAAATTAATAATAATAGATGGTTTTTCTAATGGCTACAAGGAGAAACGGGAGAGAAGCAAAAAGCCTTATTTTTTGGAAGGCTCCCATTTTGTGTATTCTTTTCAACTACTTATTGCGTAAGCTGAAAGATCACAAAAAGGCTGAAAGATGACAAAATTCTTGACTGCAATATAAGGTTAAAGTTACTTAAATAATACTTAAATGGATATTTTATGCAAGTTAGTATTTAATAGCCTTTTTCTCTTTATTTAAAGCAATATTATCAAGTGGCTTGAAAACAGCCATCGTCTATTAAAACCATTACCTGTTATAAGGAGTAGAAAAAGTTGCTAAGACAATGTCCCGGCCATTAACATGGGTGACATCAGTAACTGCCTGCAGTATGTTGAAATAGAAATGCGAATCACCAGGTACTGAACAGTTCAGTCGTGCCTTTAGGAAGGAAGTCCACTGCTTTTCTAGCACTCGTTGAGATCCACCCATGTCATTCTTGCAAACTCGAGCTACTCTGGGGAAAACTACCTGCAATGAGGAAAGGGGAGTAAAGAATCTATAATATATTTTTACGAGAATTTTTCCTTTCCCTTCTTTAAAAAATGCAGAATTGGCAGAACTGGGTGCTTAATTGGATCTCTAGTTTCCTATAATATGTAACAAATAATAAACAGAACAAAATTCAGCTTTGGAACTGTGTGCTATGAAAGATAAGCTTCTGACATTTCACATCCAGCCATAAATCCTTCAGGAAATTCATTCTCAGCTCATGTAAAACTCATTTCTATGCAGGCCACTCAGCTTTTTCTTCCCAGAAACAAAAGGACATTCTGTATTTGCAATCCATGTGGCCCATACTGGCAGCTGGAGTCCCATATTCCCAGCATATTTTATTTAAAAAAATATGGAAGACTCATCAAGCTTTTATTCATGCATTCTCCTTTTTAACCTTGTAAGCCTTTTATTGTGGAAATATTCCTTAAAAGGTCTTTTCAGTAAAGGCTTTCATTGTGCTTTATTACATGGCAAGACTGAAATTTCTCCTCATTTACTTCTGCTGTTCATAGGAAGGTCTTTCAAATGCAGCTGCTCCCTTGCTTTAAAGTCAGTCTTGTTGTGGATTATTTGGAGCCTTTGAATTAAATCAACGTGCCACATGTTTTCCAGTTTAATGGTGGTACATTTTTTTTTTAAAAAAAACAAAGCTTTATCATCATTCCTAGCCAAAATATTTTATATTAAATATTGCCTAATCTGGTGCCCTTCAAATTCGTAGAACTCCCCCTAATCCTAAGCCATCATAAGAAAGGTGTTTTATATCACGGTAACACCATGCCTCATCCCTACCAAAATTTGGCATGAACAGCAGAATCTTTCTCACAATAGTGACCTTTTTATTGTGATTTATAGCTCTCATTTCAAGGTTATTCTACTCACCTTCCCCATACTGTGATATTCCACTGCAATTTCCCGAAAGAAGAAGTAGATATAGTTACCATAATCTACCGCATGAACAAAATATGGTTCTGAAAGAAAAAAAAACCATGTGCTCATAAATATAAACATTCCATATAAGAGTAAAATCAATCTAATCTGGGTTGAATATTTTTTATCTGCTTTTGTAGGACATATTTATTTTACCATACAGTGTGATTATAAATCAACAGTGACCATAGGACACACAGACACACCCAGCAATGAAAGCGAGATTGACTTCTGACTTCCTGCCAACTTCTCCACTGACTTTCCTTGTAGAAAGCTAGCAAGGAGCACTGCAAATGACAACGACATGTCAGCGAAGTGGTGAAGTTGCACTGAAACAGCCGCAACTTTGCCAAATTTCAATGCCGTGAAAGCCAGAGATCTCAAATTTTGGATGCATTCTGTAAATTAACCCACTTGAAGAACATTGTTTCTAAATTTGTTGCCCAATGGTGCACTGTTTCACCCAATTGAAAGTTGCTAACAATCAGATACAAGGGTTTTAGTTGCATACAGTTTCAAAAACTTCAAAATGCTACAATTGCTTAGGTATCCTTAAGAACAGGGGTCTCAAACTCGTGGCCCGCGGGCCAATTGCAGCCTGCAGGACGATATCCTGTGGCCCCCACCATGATATGAAGGTATAATATTAGTGTGGCCCGCAGGGGAAATGGACATCTGAAGGAAGTCCCGCCCACCATTTCTCGTCATGGCTTCTTCTCCATCTTGAACTTTAACAAGTCCAAGTACAGGTCCAGATTTACTGATGATCATCTTCAAGCCATACTGAGGGTCTCAAGTGCCTCCTCTCTCAAGCCAAATGTGGCTCAGATATGTGAGAGGAAGCATTGTCAAGTCTCTGGCAGCAAGGAGTAAGCTGGAGAAGCCATGTTCTGAGGAACTGTTCATGATCTTCATTCAATGTTCCAGTCATGTGTTCAGGACAGTTTATGTATTGGAGAAATCATTAACTGTTGACGACATTTGAGGATATTTTTTTAACAACATTTTTTGTGGAATCCCTTATGCGGCCTAGCATCACCCAGACTCTGCCTCCAGCGGCCCCCAGGTAAATTGAGTTTGAGACCCCTGCTTAAGAAGTATGCTGTCTGTAATGAAGCAATGGATAGTGTATTCAAATGTAATTCTAATTTTGGCAGTGGATGGGTGACCAAATTAGTCACCTGTGTAGATGTATAAAGGGAGCGGGGAGAGGGAAAGACAGAGACAGAAACAGACAGAGAGCGACAGAGAGAGACAGAGATGTACATGGTGCTGAAATGCTTGTATGATCTGAGACCAAGAACTCATACACAGCCTCTTTCAAGTTAATAGAAATAACTACAGGGAGTTCTACTGATGAGATGAACAACTATACCATACTGTGCCATAATCATGGGCAAGCATTTAGTTCAATAGAGTCTTTTCTGGGGTTGGGGTTGGGGGTAAAGCAAGTGAATCTCTGTATTGGAGGAAAGAGAGGACACTTATTATTGTCTAATCTTCAGAATAACTGCACAGCCCAGAATGAAGACTACACAAATCTCTAAATTAGATGCACTGTCTTCACAAATTATTAACATAAATATGACTAAATTAAAATATGAATTTTTTGAGGTCTAGTAGAGTATGGAGACACACAGAGATAAAAACTGGGATCTTGATGAGGCTTTTGAAAAGAATTCACAAGGTTATACATATTTTCAACTTTTATACATTTAAAAAGAGTAGAAATATGTGAATAATGTTTAATATCCCTAAATCATACTAAAATAAACTGGAAACCCCCATCCATAATGTATCTGGGTGTCAAATATTTGCATTTCCAATGAAATCTTTTCTTTATTCTTGTCCCCAGTGACCTGTCCTTCAATTATATATATTTTACCCTTTACCTATTTGTGAGAAAAATAATTCTTAACTCAGAGGGCAAAATAAATTATGTAAGCCCATAAATCAGAGATACAACTATTTCATGTACATATTTACTCCAAAAATGGAACTGCAATTCTCCTTATTTACAGACATAGGATTATTCTTATCAAAGAGATTTAACATATTTACAAACTGAAGTAACAAAAACATGCCTATAAAAAATCAATAATTCTAAAGAAAAACTGGAAACATCATTTACAAACTGTGGCCTTTCTCTCTCTCTCTTTTTTACATTTTTGTCTATAAACAAAAGTCCCCCTTTCTCAGAACAACATAATGCTGTGTAGCATTCATTCATAATGCCATTGGAAAAGAATGAATGACAACTTTTTAAAACAATGTGGCTATGGAGAACATACGAATTGCCTAATTCAGCAGCACTCATTCATTATTTCTTGACAATAAAATGGAGATTCTGATATTTTACTTTTTAGTGGTGTATCTCAACACTGTGGAACAAATCCTCCACACTTCACAAAGCCTAGATTTCTAGTGTCCCATCAGGGGGAAAAGCTGATGGTGCCATCACTGTTCTAAAATAACTCTTTGCCCTCAATCTTTGATGAAAGATCTAGCCTTTAAAAAATTAATTGGCCACCTACTGGTTTCATATGTTTGTTTGTTATTGTTGTTATAAAAATAAACTTTTATAAAAAAAAATAATTGGATGCTATCCAGGGATGGGATGCTACCGGTTCAGCCTGGTTGTATAGAACTGGTAGCTCCAAAGAGCAGCTGACACCAAACCGAATCTCTTTGAAGATCTTCTTTTTTTCAGTTGGGCCCACCCACCTGGGCTCTTAGCTGTCCTTTATTCTTAGTTGCTTTGCGCGGCACAGATGAGTGTCGCGTGACAGCAGGAGATGGTGATTGCTTGTAGGAGAAGTTGTTTTTCAAGTGCTGTGCACACGCACAGTGCACGTTTAGCGTGCAAAGTGCACACTTGCCAAACCAGTTGTTATGCCAGTAGGATCCTACCCCTGATGCTATCTACTTTGGTGGCTCTTGTGATTTTGTATGAATACCTAGCAACTAAAAAAAATAGTGGAACAAATGTACTGAAAAAAAAAAGGGCAATTTAGTACCTCTACCTGACAGAATGCATTGCTGAAACAAAGTATTATTTATTTGTGCTTTAAACATCTGTTCTTTGAACAATCACTAAAGGGCGAGATTTTGAAGAAGAACAGCAAAAGTAAGTAAAATAAGACAAGATTTACAGAGAATCCAACAATGTAATCCAAAATGTTCCCCTTCTTCCTGTAGCTTTTTATTTACCTTTCAACCATTTTGAATCATGTTTGACTGTCCGCAGCGTCGGGCTGTCTCCAAGGCTCCGGTAAATGACAGCATCTATTGCAAGGAAGTCTGTCACAGTCGCAGAATACAGCTTTCCCTCTTTGAGGTGGAATTGGAAATTAGGGATAGGGAAGAAGAAAAAAACAACATAGTTGTATCTGCTAGGTAATCATGGAAACAGCCTATACAAGGGGTCTTAAGGCACGAAAACTATTGTGTTAGGGTAATGAGCCATTTGAATAAAAAGTCCTTCTCCCTCTCAGCACTCAAAAAGAAGGCAGACCCTGAAGAAGCATCTCCCTGGACAAAAGGACCTTCCTTGGACTATATCCCACTTCAGACTGCACATATTACATGCCTGATCTAATCATAATAATATAATATATCAAGATCCTCGTAGTACAACTAGATAATTTTAAAAAACTTAACACTCTTCCCCTTCACACCTATGTCTTAATTCAGTTATGGAGAAAGCAATAATTCTTACAGGAATAATTACGCATTTGAAAAGAAAATGAATATAATACAGTGAATCTATGTGTAACTATGTTCTTACCTCAATTATTATTTTTAATTAAGAAGAAGGAATGCTCCATGGTGAGTTATCAAGCCTGTAGGGTCCCAGCATATACATATGCCAGAGATGTTTGCTGCTTCTCTATCTCTGGTTATTTATCTAGCTGTACCTAAATTTATTTTATTTATTTTATTCGTTTTGTTTTCTGCCCATCTTATCTCAAGGTAACTATGGGCAGCTTACAACATTAGAAGCCAATAAAACCAAAATAAATATTTCTAATAGCAGCAAAAATTATAAAGATGAGGAGGAAGGGAGTAGAATAGACATGGGGGTAGAGTCTTCTCTTAATCTGTCAACTACCTCCAGCATGATACACCCCTGTTGGGGCTCCAAATCAACTGGCAGGACCAGGTCTTCAAATCCTTAAGAAATATCTAGAAAGGTAGGAGCGGGAAAGTGAGAAGGAAAGGTGGTTCCCCTCACCCCCAAAATCAAGCTATTCTTTTTGCTAATTCACCTATTTCACTTGGGAACTTTTAAAACCAAAACTAATTTTCAGAATCTGAACCTAGTACTTATAAGCAGATGATGGATGATTTGCTTTACTGTGCTCTAAAAGCTCGAATACTTAAACTTCTGTTCTGGAGTCCATCTCTATCTGCTCTCCATAGAGTGTCATCTTCCACTCCTCCACTCTTTATTATATAGACAGCAATGGCTTTTTTATTTTGGTGACCTCCAGGGATGTTGAACCAAAATCTCATAATCCAAAACAGGATGATCACTGCTCCAATAGGTGGTTCAATACGTTTGTGCCAGATTGAAGAAGGCAATAAGTAAATCAAGTTATCAAGTTTGGGAGTATAATGGAAATAGATTCAAGTTTGCATTTTAACATTTTTGTGGCTTAATATATTTTTATAAGTCAAGTGCAGCAGCAATGGTATCTTTATTGGTATGTGAGAAAGATCTTGGGAAACAGAGCAAAGAGATGCTGCTTAGGCAACAGTCAAATAAGAGAGAGTGCAGTCCATAGCTGCTTTAATGGATGGAGAAAGAAACCCAGAAGAGACTGTTTCTCAATTCTCATGATGTAAAAGAGATAGTGGGAGATCTGCACTTTTACATTTACCAGATTCTGTTAATGGGCTTTTATAATAACGTAGAATTCATTTATCTGTTTTCTGCCTGGTCTACTGGTCAATATTGAAAGACTGAAAGCCCTCTACAGCCCAAGAAACTAGGGAGGATCTCTTCTCAACTTCTTGCCCAGCCCACTATTTAACTGCAGGTTATCATTTCTCTTTATCTGATTGCTTCCCCAGGCTATATGTCTTCATTCAATCTCCCAAGGTCTTTCCCACATCCTGTTACACTACAATAGAGCAAGGCTTTGTAAAAAAATAGTCTGAAGAATTATTCAAAGTAATTTCCATAATATTGCTGAATATTTTATAGATATTTTGACATGGGATTGTAAGGGTTAGTGCTAACAGAATTTCAGTAATGAAACAATTTAATCTAAAACCTATAAAGAACAAAATTCTAAAATACCATTCTATAATCAATGGCCCAAATTAACCCCACTAACACACACTCATATTTTTAAACCACTGAAAAAAGAATTAAGAGTTAATTGCATTTCTTTAAATGCATAATACATCATGATTAAATCCACAGTTGCCACTTCAGTCTCCTCCTTTGCCTCAGCTGGTAACAAAACATCAAGAAGCCTAATCTCACCACCTTTCTCCTTTTTTCTCCTTTCTATTTTTATCCAGGAAAGAGTAGAAGCCACATATAATTGCTTGCTATCCTAACAGCTGAGATAAAATATTGTACCTTATTAAATAATTTTCTGCCTACTCTAATTCAAAGTTACTTTACCACTGTAAGTATACAACAGAAAATGAATTTATTTTCCAAAGTGAGAATCCCATGTTTGTTTGACTATTAGCTAATTAGTTTAAGGCATGTGATACCCAATAAATGTATAATTCCACCCCCTACTGCCCATAAATATATCTCAGGAAGGAGCAATAATTGTACTCTCTAAGCACCTCATTATAAAAGAGTATATTTTTATCCTTTTATGTTACCTGCAAATAATGCAACATTGGCATGCTTTGCATCATAAGGACATCTAGCCATTCCACTGAATTCATCTCCCAGAAATTCCAAAGTATCCACCTGAAAAACAAAATAGCATATTTCTTCACAAACTGATAGGGCTGGCAGGGATCTTGCATGAGAGTTGTTTGAAGAGTTCTTTGTATCAGAGAAGACACCTAAATGGCTGTATTTAACTGACCTTGGCTATTTCAAGAAGTTAAGCAGGGTTACAGTTAGTTATTACTTGGATGTGAGACCAGAGAGTAATTTCAAGCCTGTCGGCTAGATTGGGAAGTTGAAAAAATGTGGCCAAGAAAATTACATGGATGTATCCATGAAGTTATAAACAAATCAGCATGAAGGAGACTTGCTCTTTACCTATGCTGTGTAAGACCATTTAAAGCTACAGCAATAAACTGTACAAACATTGGGAAAATGTTCATAGATTAGAAGTTACAGCCTCAATTTCTTGGTCAAATAATCTAGGTCCTACCAAGATAATTGTGCTAAAGCAGCATTTGCCACTCTGAGTGCAGTCTTTGCCTAAGCCCGGGACCAAAAATATATCCAAATAATTAGAGTTACCCATTGTATCTTTTGCTAGGCTATAGATTTTGCCACCAAGGGTCATTTCAAAGGTTGTTTGGACTCCAGTAAATATAATGCTAGAAGATTAGTTTGTTTCACCTCAATGTGGTCAAGGGTATATTGGCTGTTTTGTCATCCTCTGCTCTTTCTCTCATATGCACTTTTCTAATTTGGAAAGGGAAGCTGTATCCCATCTGAATTACTACTCATACTACTTGTTGTGTTCGGTCGGTGGGTCCCAAGAATGGACGAGGCTTGAGTAGTGAACAACAGCTCTTTTTTAAGCAGATAGATTCTGAGACAAAACCCTAGCGCGCTGCAGCTCTTCTTATAGAGCTGGCCGCGGCTAGGAAGCCAATGACAACTCTTTGAGTTTGCCGCGCTTGGTTTCAGACAATCGCGGCAAACCCTGTATGAGCCAATTGGGAATGTTCAAGTCATCCAATCACGATCCGGCTTCTCTGGGCCAATAGGAATGCAGGGTTTCGAGCTGCTAATGTGGAACATCCTTCCCCTCTTGGTTCCGTCCAAAGGGCGGGGTAACGTAGTCACGCAAGTAGGTGGGTCTTCGGACCTGTCTTGACTTGCGTGGTTCACAATGTCTCTGGTCATCGTCAGGTTCGGACGGGCTGCACGTTGCTCTCAAGCTTTTCGATGGAACCACCTGGAAGGGTGAGCTGGGCCTATAGCTGCAACTCCCGCCTGGTGTATCCAGGTTGGTCGAGTCGTTCGCTCTGTCACTGCTGCCTGGATTCTCTGGGCTGGTTGAGCTTGTCCTGCTGCTACTTCCAGGTAAAACACCCATCTGCCTCGGTTCCCCGTTTTTAGGTAAATATTGCTGGTTTAATGTTTGATTTTTATTTAATGTGTGTGGGGGGTGTTCTGCTTGTGCAGATACCTGTTCTTTTTCTAAGTTTGAGGTTCCCCCCCCCTCTGATTTCTTGGTTAAAGTCTGTTAGGGGAAAAGTGGCCAATCTAGATCGTAGCTGGTCAATGTGCCGTTTCCAGCTCCTTCCATCGGTGGTCTGGAGTTGGTAGGAGCGAGGGCCGGTGACTTGGGTGATCTTTGCCGGTAGCCATAGTGGGTCCCCAGTAAAGTTTTTAGCAAAAACAGTGTCTCCCACGTTGAAGGTTCGGTGTCGGCTTGTAGATCCAGGGGGTTTCTCTGGAGTGTAAGTAGGGTGCAAATGGTCTAGAGGTGACCGGAGTCTTCTGCCCATGAGTAATTTCGCTGGGCATTTGTTCGTGGTGGTGTTGGGTGTGATATGTTGTATTAGAAGCATTTTGTTGACTTTTTCGTGGATGTTGCCATGTTCAATCTTTTGGATAGTTTTTTTTGTGAACTGAACCATGCGTTCAGCTCACCCATTCGCCGCCGGGTGAGCGGGCGATGTCAATGTGTGTCAGATGCCACGGTCTGCCAAGCATTGCTCAAACGCCAATGCAATAAATTGAGGTCCATTGTCAGATACTATCACATCTGGCAGACCATACGTGGCGAAAAGTTTGTTTAATTTTTGAATAACGGCTTCTGTGGTGGTTGTCTTCATCTTGCTTACTTTGAGCCAATTTGAATAGGCATCAACAGTGATTAAAAAGGTATGTCCTTTGGTTGGCCCCACAAAGTCAATATGGATTCGCGACCAGGGGCCTCTGGGGGTTTCCCATTCCAATGGTGGAGCTGCAGGGGGAGCCGAGCGGGTTTCTTGGCATCTGCTGCAACCAGTGACCCAAGTTTCTATTTGCTTGTCCATGCCTGGCCACCATGTGTAGCTTCTGGACAGGGCTTTCATTCATACAATGCCTGGGTCCCTGTCGTGCAGCATGTCTACAGCTTTTGTTTGTAATGTTTCTGGTATAACCACCCGGTCTCCCCAGAGAATGCACCCTCTTTGTGAAAAGAGTTCGGTTTGCCGGTTTTTAAATGGTTTAAAGAGTTCATTTTTTTTGCTTTCTGGCCAACCCCTCTCCACCCAGCTGAGGACTTGTGCCAAACGTTTGTCCCTTTTTGTTTCGTGGGCAATGTCTTGCACGGTCAATGGTGGCGTGGTTATTGTTTCTATTTGTAAAATAGATAAGGTGGGTGCTGGGTCATCTTGCACATCTGGTAGGGGGGATCAGCTTAAAGCATCAGTGTGCGAGATGGTCTTGCCGGGCCAGTGTGCTAAATGGTAATTATAAGCGGCAAGAAATTCAGACCATCTTGTCATCCTAGGTGACAGGATGTTTGGAGTGGATTTGTTCCCAGCCAAAATGCCTAGTAGGTGTTTGTGGTCCGTAATAATTGAAAAAGTCCTACCATAAATGTATTCGTGGAATCTTTTCACTGCGGAAACGATGGCTAGGGCTTCTTTGTCCAGCTGGCTGCAGTTCATCTCTGGCTTGGACAGGGTTCTGGAGAAGAATGCAATGGGAGCCTCTCTCCCATTCGGCAAGGTGTGGCTTAGTATTGCCCCGACACCAAAAGGTGATGTGTCGCATGTGATAGTCAGCGGCAGGGTTTCGTTATATTGAATAAGGACTGCGTCAGAAGTTAAAAGGTTTTTTGGGGAACTTCCGGTTTGTCGGCTTCGCTAGCAGCAGGGTTTCGCGATCCTGCGTGATCCCTGCCTCGCTAGCCGTTTTGGTGCCTCCGATCTGCATAGGTTTGGAGGCTAAGGCTGCCCCGCAGAGGCAGCTGAA
>BHEV01002717.1:0-13142 GCA_004319985.1 Emydocephalus ijimae
TAATTGAAGAAGCCAGGAGAAGGCTTGAAAGGGATCAACTCAGAAGGGAACAAACACAAGAAGATAAAGAATTTTCGACAGGCTATACAATTAGAAAATGTTTTAATTGTCATCACCATCTGGAGATGACCACATGAGCGTATTCAGAAGTTTTAATTGGAAGAATCATTTGAATTTTGGGGGGTGGGAGCAAATCTATTTCTTTGTATGTGTGTTCTACCTGCCAATTTCTCAGTTTCAGAATTGATTTGTAGCTACTTTATTTCCCAGTAAAAGGATAACTTTGCTCTACACCATGGAGTCTGAGTATTTCTTTCTTGGGATTTAAAAGGAGCGCAGACTGACAATCATTATTCTAGATATGGTTTCTGTTATTTAATGAAGAGTAAAACGGAAACAGATCAGAATTTATTTAATTGGTTGAAGTTTGCAGAAAGAAAAACTAAAAGGAAACTAGTAACTCTTGTAACTGATAATGGTATGGAATTTATAAATAATAAATTTCAAAATAGACTGAAGATGGCAGGTGTTGAACATAAAAAGTCTGCACCTTATAGGCCACAACATAATTCCTTTATAGAAAGACAAGGCCAAACAATACAGGCAATGGCTCGTACTATGTTGTCAGATTCAGGATTACCCAAAATTTTGTGGGGAGAAGCAATAATGTGTGGTAATCATATATTGAATAATGTTGTTAACTCAACAACAGGTGAATTACCATTCACATGGTGGCATGGTAGAAAACCTGACCTAAGCTATATGCACACATTTGGAGCACCAGCATGGGTGCATATTCCTACACAACTGAGACATAAGGGGCAGCATAGGGCTAAAAAGTTATTCTTTGTAGGTTATGAATCTAATCAGAAATCATACAGATTCTGGGGAAAAGGTACATCTAGAATTTACTGTAGTGCTAGTGCACAATTCCTTGAAATGTAGGATGGGAAAAACTGGAGCAAGATTCAAGTAAGGATGTAAGCATAGAAACCTACAAAAGACCAAAACAACATATCAGTAATAAGAAAAGTACAATTAAAGAGGAAGTACAGGAAGAGCACATAGGACCAGAACAGGAAGAAATAGGTGAACAGGAAGAAATAGATAACCAGGAACAGGTAGTACATGAAAGTCCACCTGTAAGCCCTGTAATACCTAGACGTTCAACACGTGAAACCAGACCACCTGACAGGTACCAAGCAAGTGTAGTTTGCCAAGTTAGTAAAGTTCCAACTACTGTTGAAGAACTTAGAATGTATCCAGCAAAGGAACAAGAAAATTGGCATAGAGCAATGGAAAAAGAATTAAATTCATTGAAACAAATGGGAGTTTGTGAAAATGTTAAATTACCTCCAGGTAAAAAATCCATTGGCTGTAAATGGATATTTAAATTAAAAACAGGTAAAAATGGGACTGTTACCTATAAGGCTAGGTTGGTAGCTCAAGGATTTAATCAAACTGCATGTGATTATGATGAAGTATTTGCACCGAGTCTAAAAGCAACAACCTTGAGAGCAGCTTTAGTGTGGGCAGCTAAGAAGAACTATATCATAAATCACTTAGATGTAGAAACTGCCTATCTGCATGCACCATTGCAGCACACTATATACCTAAAGAAACCTGTAGGAATTAAGGATGATAAAACAAATAATGACTGTTGGAAGCTTAAAAAGAGTCTCTATGGATTAAAACAATCTGGTTACGAATGGAGCCAATATATTGTTAAGGAGTTAAACAATATAGGGTTTAAAGCAGGTTTAGCTGATCCATGTGTATTTAAGAAAGAGACAAATGGAATAGTGTCATTATTATTGTTGTTTACAGATGATATTGCCTTAATTACAAAAACTAATAATGAAGCTACTGAAATAATATCATTATTAGGCAAGAGGATAAAATTAAAGCAATTAGGAGAGATAAAACAGCATCTAGGATGAACAATAAATAAAACCAAAGGTGGTTATAAGATATCTCAAGAGGATAAGATTTATCAATTACTAAAAACATACAAGATGGAACTTTGTAAACCGGCAAAAACTCCAATGAGTCAGGAATTTGGCCACACTGATGCTCAAAGTCCAAAATTCGATAAAACTATTTATCAATCGTTAATTGGTAGTTTATCGTATATTAGTAATTGGTCAAGGCCAGATATTGCCTATGGCATTAATCAATTGGCAAGATTCAATGCTGAACCCACTGAATAACACTGGCAAGCGACAAAACGTATATTAAGATATTTTAAAAGGACAATGCACTCTGCATTTTATTTGGAGCCAAAAGATGATCTGATTTTAAGTGCATATGCTGATGCAAGTTTTGCAACAGACATAAACACTAGGAAATCAACTTCAGGTACGGCTATACTGTTCGGAAAAGCACTGATCGGTTGGAGGTCAATTAGACAGCAACACATAAGTATGTCCACAATGGAAGCAGAATTTTCATGTCTATCTTTATTATGTACTGATTTAATTCTGCATAAACAGTTGTTATTGGATATGGGAATAACTGTTAATGATTCCATTGTAGTTTATGAGGACAATCAAGCAGCCATACGGTTGGCTACAAATATTGCTGTGAAAACGAGATCTAAGCATGCAGATCTTAGATATCTGAATGTAAGACAATCTGTAAAAAATGGTTTAATAAGATTGGAATATTGTATGACTGAAGAAAATATTGCTGATCAGTTTACAAAAGCCCAAGGTTCAGTCAAATACAAAGAAAGTTGTGATAACTATGGTTTAAGGTATTAAATAGATATATATATATATTATTATATTACCCAAAAGGGGAGTATGTTAGGAATAACAAGGTTACCTAACGTAGTTTGGGTAAAATAATATATATAAACTATGATAGTAAGTTTATGTGTGTGTCACTTTAAACTGCAAAGCATGTAATTTTGGGTGCAGTTGTAAAACTGCCATAAGAGGGAGCAAGAGAATCTACTCGCTTCCTGTATTGCTGGATTGATTGCTGACAATGATGGATTGATGGTTCCCTGCTGCTGCTGAAGGAAGAAAGGAGGTTTGACTTCTTTATATCTCTACTGCGAAGAGATATATTACTGGACTGATATTTGTAAGTTTACTGACCTCTTTTTCAACACTGGACTTTGCAACTGTATAATCCCCGGACGGACTGAACTAGTGATAGATGATATGTGGACTCTTTTGACTATGCTAAAACTCTTACTGGAATAAACTATTTAACTAGCACAGTGTATCTGTTTTTACTGAGTGTAAGCTACAAAAATGTTTATCTCACATATTTGCCTGACTGACTGACTGCCGTGCAGATTCTGCTAGGGTGTATCCCTAACAGCACTCATGGACACCTAGATAGCAGATGTTATTATATAGTTCAATAATTTCAGCCTTCTGGTCAGGTTCTGCTAAATTGTGGCAAAGATGGGATGAGGGGAATACTAAAGAAACAGCCTTGTTTCTTTAAAATCCTCTTTCTTTCAAGATTTTTAAAAGGATATTTTTATTTTGTGCCTGAGTTGGAATGATAAGTAGTCATTTTTATTTTTATTATGATTTTTGCTTATGCCCTATAGGCTAGCTAGGATAGTATTAGGAGTTATGCTCTTCTATAAGCTCCTGGAAAATATCTTTACCTATGTAGCCTAAGAAGATTTCTCTGTCCCTCTGCAGACTATACCAGATATGTTTAAAGTATCAAAGGGATATGCACAAAGCCTGGCTTAAAAGATGTTACCTAGTTGGGCAAGAAAACAACCAAGCACAGAGTCCACCAATGACCCCACAGCCAGAGTTGGAACAATGAACTCAGGAAACCAAAATATGCGCCTAATATGTCCCATTTTTAAAATTATTGGTGTGCAAAAGTGCCATTACTTTTCCAAGTTTGAAGCCAGAGATTAAAATGCACTAAATATGCATATTTCTTTTTACATGTTATGGATTTTGCAACTTGCTAACTAACATAGTTACTTTGTATTTTACTTTGATTTATTTTCTCTCTTTTAAAAAGATGTTCAGGTTTGTTGGTTTTTAAAATTCCTAAACTGATAAACAAACTCCAGATAAGAAAAAGGATTGTAGTACAGCTTGGGGTCTGGTTTATCTTTTGTTAACTCCAAGCAACTTTTTTTTCTTACAATGTATACCCCTTCTGATGTCAGACCTCATTTTTATGAACATGTGTGATATTATGGGATGCAAATATGTAACATGTTTGACTACATGTAACTGATTTCCTATGCAAAGGGGAAGTTACTTTTACCCTGTCCAATCAACTTTCCTCTTGCACTTTCTTTGTTTTGTTAACTTTAAAAAAGGAGAGAAACATGGAGCTTGAGGTTCACTCTCTTCTTTTTCATAGAGAGATCCAACTTTATCAAAATAACCTAATAAGCTGCTTTTAATGATCTTCCGACTTGGTTGCTTATTGGGAAGGTAAACTGAGGCAGAACCTAGCATTGCTACAAATAAATATTAGAAACTCTAGACTCTCTTTCTCTATATGGGTGGGTGAATGGATAAGAGACAGAGAGGGAAGGAGGGAGAGAGAGAGGTAGATTCTAAAGACAGTATCTTTGCTTTTTAATTAAATCTAAGACTTGATTTTAAGTGCTTAAAAATAAGTGGTTTGGGGGTTGGAATTTCACAAGACCTTTTTTCAGAATAGGGAGAAGGTTTAGCATAAAAAATAAAGTCAAGTTGATAAGACATTCCTGCTCTTAAGACATTATTTAGAAAGAGCCTTTATCCAGGAGAGACATTATTTAGAAAGAGCCTTATAGACATTATTTAGAAAGAGCCTTTATCCAGGAGAGAAACCCATCATAAACTGAAAGTAGAGTGCAAGTTAATAAAGAGGTCAAGTGCTTCTGATCCGCTGGTTTGAATTTCTTGATTAAAACCAACACCTTGAATTGAGCCTAATACTGTAGTAAACTTTTTTGGCCATCTTTTATGAAGTTTCTAGGGGGAGAAACATCTCTGAGGCTTATTTCAGGTCCAGAGTTACTTCAAACTACAAGGAGAACTTACAGCGACAGGGAAATATTCCAACAGGGTACGGTTCTTCATCCCCTCTGTATCCTAGAAGAAAGTGACAGCGTTATGAACCACATCATTCAAATATATCCCCACGTTTGTGTTTGTTTCACATCATCCTGTGGCTTTACTCACTTCTCACAATCACAGAGGCGTTGGTTGAGGCTTGTCCGTGTACATTTGTTGCCACTGCAGTGTAGGTAGCTGTGTCATCATAGTGAGCCCTAAACAGCATAAAAGAACAAATGATGGATCATATCAAAGAAAATAACTGATATTCCCCTTCAAATGCGGATACATGTGTGTTGGGGAGGGGGGGTAATCTAGGAGGCAAACAGGATTTTACCATTTTGCAATCCCACGACAGACCTAACAGAGCCTTTCTATGGTCTGCATGCAGGAGGAACAATTGTCAAGCATCTGGAGAGACAATTTAATGTTTTGTGGCTTTGATTGTGTTGGTTTCTTACAGGTAGAGTTGCTTTCTTCTATATTTTATTACATTAGTTCCATAACTGAGATTCAATTTACTATAGAGCAGGCTTTCATCAAACCAAGGAAAAGGAAAACACTACATTTCACTTGCTGTATAATAGTAGAGAAATGTGGGCAATGTGAACTATATTTCTTTGTGTATTATTATTATTTTTTCTTTGTCAGAGTAAATGAGATCTATCCTTTCTCTTTCCTGCCATTTCCCCTGGTTCTTTCTGCTCAATAAAAGTAAGTCACAAATGGCCAGTACAATTGCTTCCATCACTCTCCCCTTTGTCCTTTATCAGTATCTCTCTCTGAAAATGAGAGGCCATGGATTCAAGCCACCTTTGATCAGGACTGGATCAGCCACAGGTCAAGCTATTACTTCTCGGGCAGGCAAGTTACTGTAGCTTCTGCCCCCACCAAGCAACTTAAAATAACCTTGCAAGTACAGATAAAAACAGTTTTGATGAGAATACAAGATGGCATCCAGAAATATCGGCACAGGAAGAAACTCTGCCCTTTGTTAAATTAGTATCATGGGACATCTTGAAGTTTGTTGATTTCCCAGACATATTAATGGCTGAATGAAGTGTTATTAGGAATCCTGTGTAGACCCACTAGAATTCTATTCATAAAGGTGAGGCCTTTTCATTCAGTGCCTTAACATCTGATATTAGAATCAAAGTTGTCCACTGCAACAGATGACTTGCTAAGAATAATCTAAAATATAGGTCCAAGCACTATCAAAAGCTGATAGGGGCTCATGTTACAATTCTGTTTCTACCTAATCTCCTGCAAAAAAAAAAAAAGCTTTTTAAAACTCTTTGATTTTTCTACTGATATAAATGAGAAGATGTGGCTGCATCTGGGATCATATTACTAAACTGTTTGCTGGGTAATAATAATCATCTTTGTGGGTGTCTCTAAAGTTTCCACCCCTTTGATTGAAAGTTTAAGTATCAGATTTCCTCTCCAAAGTTCAAGTGAAGGGAGGAAAGAACTCTTAGATGTCCAGAAAAATGAATGTGATGTTACTTTCATACTTGACTGGGGATGTTATACAAAATTGTTTGAAGGACAAAAAGTAACATAACAGAGCTGGAGATTTTATGTCACAGAGCTGGAGATTTTATGGTGCAGGCAAGGTTATTTTCTACAAAAGAGAGAAGGCTTGTCATAACCCTGTTTTAAATGACAAGAAGGGAGTGAAGGAGGAAGAAAAAGACAAAAAAACTTGAGGAAAGACCTCATAGTCAGAGGATTTAGGCATTTTGACACCACTCAAGAAGTGGCATATTCATTTCATTTTGAGAATTCATTGTTGACTCGCTTTAGGTATATCTAAGGACTACAGCTCCACCTAGAGGTAAATCTTCAGTTGTGCACTGCATTGTGTTCTATTCGAAGTCACAAAACCTCGGAAAAAGTGTCTTACCTTACAAAAGTCCATGATACGATCGCTATTAAAAAAAGCATGAGGGATAAAGTTTGAATTAAAAGGATTTCTTTTTTAAAAAAATGTTTATCAAGGAGTCTCAACATAGCTAGGAATTAATCCTACTCTGAGCCTGGGGCTGCCTTGTGTTAGATTTAGTCCATTGGGAGTGAATTTTTCAATTTAATGTTGCTGGAATGGTAGAAGGTAGAAGAGATTCTGGGGTTTACCAATAGCATAGCAGAAAGCCTCATGTGGTTATGGTATAATATTACTAGAACTCTGTTTACTGCTGACTCGCTTCAGCCCAGACATGTTAAATTTCTAATTTCCTTGAGGAAAAAACGAAAGGCCTTGATGATAAGCAGTTCTTGCAGCTATCACACCTGAAACATCTTGTGGCTAAAGGATAAGCACAGTCAATGATGTGTATCAGAAAAGGAAGAATATGAAAAAGACCACATAGATTTCAATTGTCCACACTGGACCAGAAAGACTTCCTATGTATTTCCAGAAATCTATTCCGTGGGCACTGTTGTTCTCACGGTGGGGTTCTGTTTTTTTCTTGCTTCCAAGTGCAATTAGTAGAACTGGGGTGGGGAGGGCATTTCTCTTGAGAAAACAACACAGGGTTTCTCTAACATTAATTCCCTAAAGTATTAGTGTGGTCATCCTTTCACTCAGGCTGCCTGACTGCATTGCAGAAGAATCACAGACCTGCCTCATGGGGAGTCTGGCCTGAATGTTTACATTCATAAAAGCAAATTAGTAAGAGAGAAAAGGGAGGGAGGCATAAAATCAAATCATCCATGTGAGAGAACAGTTGAATTTCATGACAGAATAAAATTTAACTAGTAAATATGTCCTTCTGTCATTCAGTAAATACCAGGATCTGACTAGATGGTTCAACCTTTAGGCATGCTCCTTGGTGATTGTTAAGCTCCATGCCCAGTTATTTTATTATGTGTGCACAAACATGCATACATGCACACACACACATGTGCATGTGTATTAAAAGATAGTTTTGTCTTTTTCTTTTTATGGCAGCTATCCAATTTATAACCAGGCAACTTCCACAATTGCAAATACAATTATTAGTGTATGTTGCTTTGGCAAATATGTTCCATTCTGAAATGCAGCCATATAATGAGATGCAGATGAAGTCCATGGATGCTAGATATTTATAAACCAGAGCAAAAGAAGTTGTACTGGAATCTATACACATAATGTGCCTTCTGTAGAAACAAGGAAGAATTAAGAGTTGGGAATGAAAGCAAAGCCATTCTGTCCTCTTACTTACATTCAAAAGGAAGTACATGAACATTTTTGGGGAGTCGGATAAGATCCCATATTTGGAAGGAGAGAGAAATAGAAATTATAGATAATAATTTATCTATAATAAATTATTATAGATAATATAATTCTATCACCTATCTGGTAGGTGATAGAAAATAAGGAGAGAAAGATCATAAGTAGGTAGATAAGTGATGATAAAGATAGTTAGCTAGATAGCAAGATAACTGGATGGGTGGGTGGATGGGTGGATAGGTGGATGGATGGATAGATGGATAAGAGATAAATATGAATGATAGATAGATATGGAGAGAGAGAGAGTTGGAGAGAGAGAGAGATGAGAGGTAAAGATATAGAAATAGATGAGAGAGAGATGAATGATAGATAGATGGAGATAGAGATAGACAGATAGACAGATAAGAACTAGACATACAGAAACCTACCTGTAGTGATGAGAGAGATAATAAAGAGATAGGCAGACAAATAGAATAGAGAGATAGAGATATATAGTTTAGATAGTGATTTGGATTAGATAGGTGATAGATAGATAGATAGATAGATAGATAGATAGATAGATAGATAGATAGATAGATAGATAGATACCGTGTTTCTCACAAAATAAGGCCGGGCCTTATTTTTTTTTGACCCCTGAAAAAACGGCTAGGCCGTCTTTTCGGGGGGGGCTTAATTCCCCCCCCTTGCATCCTTGGGTGGGCGGGCAGTGACAGCTTGGATGTTGACCTCAGCATTGGTGGGGCACTTCGTATCAGGAGACCTCCTGCCACTGTTGCTTTCCCTTCTGCCTTGCTGCCACGGCGTTTAGAGCAACGCCGTGGCATTTGGCGCAGCCATGTGTGGCCAGCCAGGGCTCCTCCCTGCAACTGGAGCCTGGCAGAGACACTCAGCTTCAGGCGCTCCTGTCACGGCCTTCCCTTTGCCTTCGAAGGTAAAGACAATTATTTTAAAAACAATGCCCTACTACAACAAAACCTCCCCTGCCTGAGAGGGCAGCCCAACCCCAAACAGGGAGGTGAATCTCCTGGGGCCGCAGCGTAGGATCAGCCCACCTCGGGAGAAGTGGCCAGCCGCCATCCCTGCAGTGCAGGAAGAGTTTCACCTGGGGCACCCAGCACAGCTGACAGGCGGGCCCTCCTTCCCGGCTGCAGAGCTCTCACCAAGGCAGCAAGCGCCTCCCTGCCAGACTCTCTGTTCATCCTGCCAGGGCTGCGCCAGAGCCGTGCGGGCTGAGCAAAGCCAGGAAAGTGAGACACAGGTGCATGCCCGCCTGCCAAACAACAGAGCCAGGCCGACCTGAGATTGGCTTCCTTCCCAAGTCCCTCCAGCGCAAACCTGAAGGGGCCACCAGGAGAGGCTGCCCGAGGCAGTGATAGTGCCCACCCATCCGCAGACAGGGAGGCAAGGTGATGGCAGCCCTGCTTCCCTGGCCAGCGGAGAGAGTCCGAAACCGCCCGTCCTTTCCACCCCTCGCCCAACCCGTCCCTGTCCCCACACATCTCCAAATGCTCCGGCAGCTCCAAACAATGTAGCGGAATGGGCATCGGGCAGAGGCGCTGACTCATCAGGGCTCAGCTCAGAGGAGGATGCGGCACAGGTCGTCGCCTTGCCTCCCTGTCCATGGATGGGTGGGCGCTATAACTGCCTCGAGCGGCCTCTCCCAGTGGCCCCTTCAGGTTCACGCTGGAGGGACTTGGCCCAACTCTTTTGCTTGGCAGGCAGGTGCGCACCCGCGGCTTGCTTTCCCAGCTCTGCTCAGCCCTCACAGCGGGATGAGCGGAGGGTCCAGTGGTGAGGTACTCGCTGCCTTGGTGAGAGCTCCACCACTGAGCAGGAGGCCCTGCCTGTCAGCTGTGCTGGGCGCCCCAGGTGAAGCTCTTCACACTCTGCCGGCACCAGGCAGGGATGGTGGCTGGGTGCTTCTCCCGGGGTGGGCCGATCCTGCGCTGCAGACCCGGGAGATTCATCTCCCCACGTGGGCTTGGGCTGCCCTCTTGGGCAGGGGAGGCTTTGTCATACCGGTAGTAGGGCATCATTTTTAAAAGAATTGGCTTTGCCTTCAAAGGTGAAGGGAAGATGGAGACAGGAGTGCCTGAAGCCGAGTGTCTCTGCCGGGCTCCCGTTGCAGGGAGGAGCCCTGGCTGGCCGCACATGGCTGCGGCAAACACTGTGGCATTGCTCTAAATGCCACAGCAGCATGGGAAGAAGGGTAAGCAACGGTGGAGGAAGGTGCCCCACCAACGCCAAAGTCAACTCAGGCAGCACCATATCTGGGTATGCAACAAAACTACTTCCTAACAGCAAGCCCCCCCACCATTCCCCCCCATTTCACATGTTTAATATAGGCCTTAATTTGGGGGGAGGGGCTTAATTTGATTTTATGCCAATAAAACATGCTGGACCTTTCTATTGGTGGAGGCCGTATTATTGGAGAAACACGGTAGATACCGATAGATAGATAGATATAGATAGATGGATGGATTATAGATAGATAGATACCTGTTATGTTCTGCGCATGGGTGCAAGAAGTGGAGACGAGACGATGAACAGTGAACTTCAACTCTTTATTTAACATTGTGGAACAGAGCAAAAACTACGGCAGCAATAGCCCTTTTTATAGGCAAGCTGCTGATCAAATAACCAAAAAGAAACGGGAAGCGTTAGTTCCCTTAACCAATGAAAGAGGCCCGCTAACAGCCAATCAGATTCTCCTGAACGGACCAATCGGATGTCCCTATTATCGGCCAATCAGAAGTGCAGGGCCAGAACCCTGCACTTTTCTAAAGGTTTTAATAATCTTTATTTAAGCACTTTTATTAATTCACAACACCCCTTCCCCCCGGGTTCCGTTTAAGGGGTGCGGTGATGTAATCTTTGAGGTAGGCAGGTTGTTTAGATTGTCTATTAGATTTTCGCTGTCCTCCCGGTACTTGTTTATTATCTTGTTTGGGCGGGACGTTTTCTGGCGAGTAGGGTGCCTCCAGTCCTTCATTTAAAAACTCGGTGCCGCTAATGTCCTCGTTGTCCTCTAGTCTTTGTGGGCTTGCCTCTGACAAGGTGTCTCTTTGAGGCAAGTCCACCACCCTCTTTGATCCTTCTTTATGCATTAAGTCCAAATGCTCACTTCTTCCACTCGTGCTTTCTGCTGTTTTGAACTCGGTCTCCTCGGCATCTCCTCCCCCCTCAGTTTGGAAGTTACCGGAGTCGCAGAAACCAGGTTGCAGCCTTGAACACAGCTGATCAATATGGCGCTTCCATATTCTTCCATCGCGACTTTTTACTCGGTACGACCTGGGTCCTGTGACTTGGATTACAGTTGCCTCGACCCACAAAGGATCGCCAGAAAAGTTTCTAGCAAAGACTAAGTCGCCTATCTGGAATTTGCAGCATTTCCCACTGGATCTGTGTGGTTTTTCTGGTTCGTACGATGGGTGTAGTCAGTCAAGGTGGGAGCGGAGTTTTCGTCCCATTAACAATTCAGCCGGAGTCTTGTTGGTGACGCTGTGCGGAGTGATGTGTTGAAGAAAGAATATCCGGTTCATCTTATCTTCAATATTGCCATAGTCCATTTTATGTAGGGTCTTTTTGATGAATTGTACCATGCACTCGGCTCTTCCATTGGCCGCAGGATGTGCCGGCGAAGTTAGCGCATGGCGAATACCACAGTCCGCCAAATACTGTTCAAAAGAAAGCACGGTAAACTGGGGGCCGTTGTCGGATACCAGAACGTTTGGCAGTCCATGGGTTGCAAATAATGACGGATTCGGTTGTGGTACTTTTCATTTCATGGATTTCAAGCCAGTTTGAGTTGGCATCCACTGTTACTAAGAATGTGTGTCCTTTAGTAGGTCCCACAAAGTCCAGATGAATACGGGACCATGGTCCCCTGGGTGTTTCCCACTCTGTTGGGGTTGCTTTCGGTGGGGCATTGCTAACTTCCTGGCATTTGCAATAAGTCTTTACCCCGGCCTCGATTTGCTTGTCGATACCCGGCCATCACGCAAAGCTTCATGCGAGCGCCTTCATGCGCATGATGCCAGGGTGGCCTTCATGCAAGGTTTTCAATACCGCTCGTTGCAGCTGCTCTGGGGAGATGACTCTATCCCCCCAAATGATGCAGCCTTTCTGGGAAAACAATTCTGTCTGTCGATTCTTGAAAGGACTGAAGTTGTCAGGGATTTGATCCAATGGCCATCCTCACTCGACCCAGCTAAGAACTCGCGCCAAAATGGGATCGCATTTGGTTTCGATCACGATATCTCGAGCTGTCAGTGGTGGTGATTGAAGTGTCTCAATCTGGAGCGTTGTGACGGTTGGAGCTGGGTCGTCAACAGTTTCTGGAAGTGGTGCACGGCTTAGTGCGTCAGCGTGGGGGATGGCTTTCCCCTGGCGGTGTTGCAGCTTATAATCATATGCAGCCAAGAATTCCGACCAGCGAGTCATTCTGGGAGATAATATATAAGGGGTTGGCTTGTCCCTCGCTATAATCCCCAGCAAAGGTTTGTGGTTGATAACTATAGCAAAAACACTCCCATAAATATATTCATGAAATTGTTTAACAGCAGAAACGACAGCAAGAGCCTCTTTATCGATTTGACTATAGTTATGTTCAGCTTTTGATCGCGTTTTTGAAAAGTAGGCAATAGGGGCTTCACTACCGTTTGGTAACACATGGCTCAAAATGGCACCCACTCCGAATGGTGATGCATCACATGTAATCGTTACCAGCAAAGTCTCATTATACTGCATCAAAACAGCGTCTGAAGTCAATAAGTTTTTTACTTGTCAGAACGCGTGTTCCCCTCGGTGTCCCCAGACCCAGGTTGCCTTTTTGTCCAACAGACGATGTAGGGGCTTGGCTACGGTCACTTTGTGGGGCAGGA
>BHEV01002719.1:0-10897 GCA_004319985.1 Emydocephalus ijimae
AACATTTTACTCTAGATACACATATAAAAACACAATCTTATGTACCTTCCAGAATCCCTTTTTCAATTAAATTTACCCATTTTCTCTAAATAGGCTTTTTTCTTTAAGTCTTGTTTCCCACCATTAAGGCTTCTCATCCCCTCCTTTCTCTCTTGCTTATTCTTCTCCTTGCCCTTTTTACCCCTTTGTCTCTCCTCCTCCCTTTTCTTATTCCCTTTCCATTGCTTTCTAACCTTGCATCCACCTTTCAGCTCATTTTTNTCATCTTGTTCTTCTTTTTTATATTTTTTATATTCAATTTTTAGTTCATCCACAAGCAATACCATCGTGAAGAGAAAAACTTTTTCCAAAACAACCACCCAAGTGTTTTTAGTTCCAAAAAATTCCAAAGTTACCAAAGCATCCAAATAAACTATTTCTTTTAATACTTTTTTTCTTTCTTCTGTTTCTCTTTCTGGGGTTACTGTTTGATCAAAGAGTTCCAATTACAATATATATTTCTTTAAAGTTCTAGGCAGTCTCCTCCTTTTTCAACTTCTGCTCCAATTTTTTTCCCTCTCCCTTCCCACTTACAACAATTTTCTTTTAAATGTTCAGAAATCCATACCTCCAATAAGGGTTTTCTGATTTCTTAAGTTGTTAAATCCAATGTCCAGGAATCCTTTACCCCTTAGTTTTAGCTTTCAAATTGAGTTACCTTCAGTGCCCAAATAAATTTTCCAAATCTTCATCTGCTGTTTCTATGGGGTGGGAGAGTGAAGAAAAAAAAAGTTGTTTCCTCTTGACAGCTTTCTCTGCCACTTTCCGATCTTCTTAGGAACAATGTATCTTTCTGGCAATTCAAACGATTCAGTTTCCAGGGTGTTTAATAGTTGTCGATTGATCCAGCTCAGCCAGCACTTTCCCTTTCCCTGCTTCCTCCAGCACCAATCTTACCCGGTTGAAGGCTTCTTTGTGGTGGCCATTACTGACTGCTGCTCCACCACCTTGGGAAAAAGGGTTTTTTCTAGGCGAGGAGGGGGTCTGCGACACCCCCAACCCCCTGTCCGGATCCCCTCTCTCTTCGGCTGCCTCTACAGGGCAGCCATATCCCCCTGACCCATTTGGATTGGGGGCACTTTGGCGGCAAGCGCAGCAGGAATTGCGGACAGTCGCGAATTCCTGCTGCCACCGAAGCCACGCGAAACTGGAAGCCCCTGGTTGGGTAGTTTATTTTCAGGGCAAGTTTGGCTACAATCCTGCTTAATTGTAACTGTTCGGAAAAGAGTCTTATTTTGAATACTATCTTCCAACAAAGAGATTCAGAAGATTTTTTTCACAATGATCATTGATCATTGAGGATTTTTTCACATTGATCAAATCCAGTTACCTATGCCTCCTTTTAGAAGAAAGAGATTATGTCTTCCTTTCCTTCATCCCTATGTGAAAACTGAGGAAAACAGGGATTTTACAAGAAAGCAGAATAATAGTTTTTGAATCAGTCAGTACTTTTCAAATGAGATGGCAGATTTTTTATTTTATTTTTAAAACTATATCAGGACTTAATAATAAATAAATAAATGGAAATATTCATTGGGCCTAGTGTTAAAGGCTCCCAGATGGAAACTAGGAGATCAAATTCTTGTCCCATCTAAGGCATGAAAGCCTGGATCAGCCATTCTCTCTCAACTTCAGACAACAGGTTTGGGTGACCATCTGATTAGCCAATACCTGTCTCAACAAATGGATCAACATTTGGTTGATTTTTAAAAAGTAGATACTGCACTTGTGGGACAGAAGTTTCATTTACAGTGATCAAGGCTGAAAGGTCATGGGTTGAACTTCTGCCTAAAGATACTTGAAGGAGAAAAAGAGAGGAAACAAATATTCAGCAAAGATGTGGATTTCAGACCTTGTGAATGTGAATAATTTGTTCATTTCACTAAATAGCAGGGTAAATAAAACCTTTGGAAAATATTACAGTGGAATCCATATGTCTCAATTGTTATAAAAACAAACTAGGTCCCAAAAGTGGAGGCATGGTAGCAGAAGAAAGTGTGAGATGTTGCTGATTTTTTTTTTTTTGCTTCAATTTATTTAAGGCTAATATTATCAAGTTAGCCATTTTTAAGATGGCTTCTATCAAACTTTAGGCCCATCAGCTATTTCAGACTTTGCTTTCTTTGGCGGGGCAAAATGACCTGTCTTAAGTGATAGAGCCCAGGAGGAGGAAGTGCTCAAAAATTAGTTTTGTAAAAATAATAATAGGGAGTCATACCCATATGTTTACCTCAGAATTATGTGTATTGCAATAAAGCTGATTTTTGCAGAATGCCATGTGGAATGGAAAAATCTAGTTAGGTGTGCACATTTAGCTATGAATTATCACATTGAAAAACAGTAATTTAAAAACAGCAAATATGAATAAATATAATAGTTGAATCTGTGTGTATGAATGTGTCTCCAAGCATGCTAAAATCTGATTCACTAAAGAATCACAGTCATCATTTTGCTTGAGTAAATTATATATTACCCCTTGGGACTGGTGTGGAAACAGGAATTATATTTGGCAGTACTCAGGAGATGGGCCATTTGTGCTGTGAGACTTGCTCATCATCCCTGGAAGTGAGGATGGCCCATGTTTGGTAGCTCCTGGGAGTACCTAAAATTGTGGCTATGCCAACAGGCTTGGGTATATCAGGGAAACAAATGTGTTGAGATAGCTATGGGTTGAGTATGTAATAAGATTGGTGTCTTATTATGGAATGTTTTCATGTTTGTTTTATTATTTATTTTCATTGTATGTCACCCAGAATCATGTTCTGTGTGATATATGGCTATATATAAGAGAGGAATAAATAAGCAAACTTTGGGGCGATAAAATATCTCAGATAGGAAAGTAATTTTGCATTACATATTGTGTTTGTATTTTTCTATGTAACCTAGGAAATTATGGTTAATTTTTTTAATGTACCTATAAGAAGCACAGAGCTAAATACAAAGAACCAACAACACTGACCTTTATTTTAATTGATGGTTCACATCTTCCTCTGGTTTACGGTCTTGACTATCACTATGCAGATAGATATCTGTAAAATATTAAGAAGTGATTTCTAAATGTGATTCCCAAGTTTGAAAAGGTTAAAACTACAGGTCTGCAAATAACCAAAATAGAATAATCAGCAGGAAGGGAACATATTTTCAAAAATATAGTTAAAGCTCATTTTTAGGTTAATTATTTTAAAATGATTATTTTAAAAATCTCTCTTTTTTGTTGTAAATCTATAAGTAGATTCATAAATGGATCAGATGACAGCAGGCAACATACATTGGCAACATCCACAGAAAACCTTTCTAGTTCACAGTTTTGATGCCAAGATCATTTAATTTCTAAAAATGTCCAGCATTTCATACATACCAACTTCCTAAAAACTGTTAAAATGCTATCTTCAATTTATGTTGAAAATAATCAGAAAGGTATTATAAAACATAAATGTAAAATATACAATGCAAGTTATCTAGAGAATAAGCAAAGAAAATATTGAATTAGTTGGTTTTAATGTCACATCTAACCATGGTTTATTTTATTTAAAATTTGATAAATAAACTGGATTCACATTATGTACTAATCTATAATCAAATCAACATTATGGCTGGATGTGAGCCCTTCTCCTCCTGTTTTATGAAGCATAAAATAGAAACCCACAACATTTCAAATCCTGTAAATCTACTTCACTTACCAACTTGCTAAATTTAGTCCTGATTTTAGATTACTTTCAATCAATATACACAATATTTTGTTGGATGGTTCACCTTATTAAATGATGTACTGAGTAAATTACATTTTGGAGTCCATAAAAATGCAGAGCAAAATATGAATTCATATGGGACTGAAAAGTGATCAGGCTTTTGAATTTTTGAGCACTATGCTTTCAAGATAGTTATGACAAAACTACAATTATTATTCCATATTGTTTTATTAATATATTACTTTTGGCTTTATTTTCTTTATTCATGTTGCATGTTATTCAGGGGTGGGATTCTACTGGTTCAGTCCAGATCAGTAGAACTGGTTGTTAGGATTCTCCGTAGTTTGGAGAACCGGTCAAATGGGTCTGTAACAAACAGTTCTACCGATCCGGACTGGCTCCGCCCCTCTCTGCCTGCTTCTCCACTACCTGCCTATCAGTCCTTATCATGCATGCTGCTGCAACAATGCTGCTGCAGCCTGCTCTTGCACACCTGCCAGACCAGCCATTGCTGCCTGCCTTCTGCTGCGGCCCTGCCTTTACTGATCTCCCTGGGAGACTGAGGCTCTGCAAGCCCTGGTCGCCTTCTCCCCACTTGTCTTTTGCCATGACTGCCGGTCACCTTTCCCCTCCCACTTGCCTTTTGCTGCCACTGCCGGTTTCCTTCCCCCCACTTGCCTTTTGCTACTGCTGCTTGTTAAGTCTGGAGCATGGGCGCAAGGAACGGAGAAGAGACATCGAATAGTGACTCCAACTCTTTATTAGTGACTTCAGAACAGAGCAGCAATACTGGGCAGCAGCAACTCCTTTTATGGAGCCGGCTGCTGTCACAATAACCAATGGTTTGATTTTGCCGCGCTGGTAGCGGCCGATCAGTGGCAACCCGCTGTCAGCCAATCAGATTAGCCAGAAACGGCCAATCACAATCCGCTGTTCGTGAACCAATCAGAAGTGCAGGATTACAAGCCTGCTGCAGAAACAAAACTATCAGGATTTTTAACTAAAGCGTTTGCTTAGTTCGTAACACCCCTCCCCCCTAGGTTCCATCTGAGGGGTGGGGTGATGTATTCTTGCAGGTAGGCAGGTCATTTCACCTGTCTACCTGATCTGCGTTGCTCCACCAGTCCTTGCCCTGACTCTGGTCTCGGTGGGCTGCTTGCTGCGCTTGTTGGCAAGGATGTTCCGCCCTCTCCGTTGGGTGACTCGGAGTTGTCATCTCTGCTTCCGTTAAGGTTGTCCTCCGGATCCCTTGGATTTGCTGCTGTCGCAGTGCTGCTCTGTGGTGAGGCGATCGTCTGGCCCGGCTCTCCTTCAGAAGGTGAATATCTCCGGGTTGTTTGTGCTGATTGCTGGTTTTCACATACTGGGTCATATGCTAGTTCTTCTCTGGTCCCCTCAATTTCCCTTCCCCCGCAGGTTTGAGGTTCGGGGTTTGTGACGGGGGTAGGTGCCAGCCTGGAGCGCAGTTGATCGATATGGCGATTCCACATTTTTCCATCAGTAGTTTGTAAACAGTAGGAACGTGGACCCGTAAGTTGAGTTATGGTAGCGGGGACCCACAATGGGTCACCGGAAAAGTTTTTTGCGAAGACTGGGTCGCCTACCTTGAAGGTGCGATACCTGCTGCTGGACCCCACAGGCTTTTCTGGTGTGTAGGTAGGGTGCAAGCGGTCAAGATGTGAGCGAAGTCTCCGGCCCATCAGAAGTTCAGCTGGGGTTCTGTTTGTGGTGCTGTTTGGGGTAATATGTCGGAGGAGAAGCATCCGGGTCACCTTGTCGTCGATGTCCCCTTGCTCAATCTTTTGTAAAGTTTTCTTTACGAATTGGACCATTCGCTCAGCCCTGCCATTGGCCGCAGGGTGAGCTGGCAATGTCAACACAGGTACTGTTTGAATGCCAGAGCAATGAATTGGGGGCCATTATCCGAAACTAGGACATCTGGCAACCCGTGCGTAGCAAATAGTTAATTAGTTTTTTAGTGACGGCTTCTGTGGTAGTGCTCTTCATTTTGAGGACCTCCAGCCAGTTGGAGTATGCATCCACTGCTATAAGAAATGTATGCCCCTTGGTAGGTCCCGCAAAATCGATGTGGATATGGGACCAGGGACCTCGGGGTGCTTCCCATTCTATTGGTGGTGCTTTAGGTGGAGATGAACGAGTGTCCTGACACTTGCTGCAAGTGGCCACCCAGGTTTCTATTCGCTTATCTATACCTGACCACCAAGCGTAGCTTCTTGCTAGTGCCTTCATTCGCACGATGCCCGGATGGCCATCGTGCAATAGTTTTAGGACTTTATGCTGTAATCTCTCTGGAATGACGACTCTGTCTCCCCACAAGACGCATCCCTTTTGGGAGAAAAGTTCTGTCTGCCGGTTTTTGAATGGCTTGAAGGTGTCGTTTGGTTCGTTGTCAGGCCAACCTCTTTCTACCTAGCTGAGGACCCATGCCAAACATGGATCCTTCCTTGTTTCTGAGGCGATGTCTTGTGCAGTCAGCGGTGATGAAGGAAGAGTTTTGATTTGTAGCGTAGCTAGGGTTGGAGCTGGGTCGTCTATGACTTCTGGTAACGGAGAACGGCTCAAAGCGTCAGCGTGGGGAATGGCTTTCCCCGGTCGGTGTCGCAGTTGGTAATCGTATGCGACTAGAAACTCTGACCAACGTGTCATTCTCAGTGATAAGATGTGGGGAGTTGGTTTGTTTCCTGCTAAAATGCCAAGTAATGGTTTGTGGTTGGTAATTATGGAGAAAGATCTTTCATATATGTACTCATGGAATCGTTTAATCGCAGACACAATAGCGAGAGCCTCTTTATCAAGTTGGCTATAGTTTCTCTCAGTTTTAGATAAAGTTCTTGAAAAGAACGCAATAGGTGCCTCAGTATCGTTTGGTAGGACGTGGCTCAGGATGACTCCTACTCCAAACGGTGAGCCATCGCAGGTGACAGTTAACGGCAAAGTCTCGTTATATTGAATCAATACAGCATCTGAAGTTAACAGGTCCTTTACTTGCTGAAAAGCTCGCTCTTCTAGATGTCCCCAGACCCAGGAAGCCTTCTTATCGAGGAGCCTATGCAGGGGTTCAGCAACAGTCGCCTTCTGGAGCAAGAAGATGTTATAAAAGTTAATGAGTCCCAGGAAGGCTTGGAGGTCTGTTTTATTCCTAGGTCTTGGGGCATTTTTTATTGCAGTGAGTTTTTTCTCCGTAGGGTGAATTCCTTGTTTGTCAAGAAGGTACCCAAGGAATTCAACCCTCACAATACAAAGTTGGCACTTGTCTTTCTTAACCTTCAGGCCAGTGTCTTTAAATTTCTGGAGGACCATTCTGAGTCATTTTGCTATCAGGCTTCTGTTGGGGGCAGCTATTAAGACATCATCGAAGTATGGCACAACCCCTTTTATGTCTTGAAGCAATCTTTCCATCAGACTTTGGAATATGCCAGGTGCTACACTCACTCCGAATTGTAGTCTATTACACTTGAATGCACCTCTATGCGTGACTATAGTTTGGGCTTCTGCAGTCTCTGCATCTATGGGCAACTGCTAGTACGCCTGGGCTAGGTCCAATTTTGCAAATATTTTCCCACCTCCCAGGGAATGAAGGAGATGTTGGACCACAGGTACAGGGTAAGTGCTCTGCTGAAGCGCGTGATTTAGGGTGGCCCAGTAATCCCCATAAATTCTTAAGGATCCATCAGGTTTTATGGGAGTTACAATTGGGGTCTCCCACCGGGCGTGATCAATCGGTTCCAACACACCCTGGGCAATTAATTTGTCCAATTGTTCATCAATCTTTGGCTTGAGTGCAAAGGGCACTCAACGAGGCTTAAGGTGAATGGGCGCAACGTCAGGGCTGAGATTAAACGATATGGGGGATCCTTTGTACTTTCCTAGCTTCTCGGTGAAAATGTCCTGGAATTCCTGGACGAGGGCCACTTCCCAGTCATCACTTCCGATTTGGTTGATGCCCGCTAGTTCAATTCCTAGTGGCACGAACCAATGCAAACCCAGCAAACTGGGCCGATCTCGATCGACGACGGTAAGAGGTAGGGTTGCGGTGTGGTCTTTGAAGGATACTCAGACGTGGCTGGAACCGGCAACTGGAATTCTGTTTCCTTGGTAGTCTTTTAATATGATTTTTTGAGTGCTGAGGTCCTGGCGATGAATGTCAGGGATCAGCTGTTTTAAGGTTTTCCATGAGACCATTTACAGGGACGACCCAGAGTTCACTTTCATAACACATGGTTGATTCTCAATGGTGACCTTCACTCAGATTTTCCTTGCATCAAGGGAGGACACGTGGCCGATGGTGATGGTTTGATGGGCCTCTTCTCGTCTGGTTGAATTGCCGGGTGCTCGATTTCTGTAGTATTGGCTCCATTGGTTGTTTAGGCAGTCCCGATTTATTGGTGGCGTGCCTGTTTTATGCCGGGAGTTGTTTTCTCTTCGGATTGGGCTGGACTCTTGCCTGCTTCTGCAGACCTTTGTGATGTGGCCCCTCTTTCCACAGGAACGGCAGAGTGCGTCTAGGAATTTGCAGTCTGATCGCGGGTGGTTTCCCCCGCATCCAGCACATTGACTCGAAGGCTTACGATTCCGCTGGTCTCGCTGGTCACGTTCGGATCTGAGTCTGTTGACCTCCTCTTCCTTGCTTTCTGATGAGGATTCAAGGTCTTCATGGTGGGTGGTCGTTGTGTGCCTCTAGGAGAAAGGTGTAGTGTCACTAGCGAGTTGGCGGTGTGATGCGTTCTCTCAGCGCATTCGAGCAGCTGATTTTCTGGTTGCTTCTGCTGCAGTAGCATTGGCGATGACATCTGCGAGGCCGATGTCTCCCTTCGCCATAATCTTGCTCTGGGTCGTGGGGTCTTTTAGGCCCAGAACAATTCGATCTCTCATGGCTTCCTCAAGGTTTGCAAAGCCACAGAGTCCCCCTAGGTTTCTAAGGTCAACGATGACATCTCCGACATTTTTGCCTTCCTGCTGGTCCCTCTGGTAAAACTCATGTCTCCTGATGAGTGTTGGCACCGCGGGTGCATAATGAGCCCGTAGGATTGGGGCGAGGTTGTCCCAGTCCATTGTCTTGACTTCTGCTGGTTTCGCAAGTGCTTTTGCCATTTTAAAAACGGCGGGCCCGCAATGGGTCAAAAATACAGCTCGTTTCTTGCCAGGCGTAGCATCTTTCAAATTGTTGGTCTCCAGGAACATCTGGAAACTGTCCATATACGAGTCCCAGTCTTCATTAACCGGGTCAAATGGAGCGGGTGGTATAGCGCTGCTGGTCATTCTGCCGCTTTTGGTGCACTCTTAGCCACGTGCTCTGTTAGCATTCGGTGAGTGTTCAATCAGCTCTATCGTCTCTGCATCCCACCCTCGTCGCCAGTGTTAAGTCTGGAGCGTGGGCGCAAGGAACGGAGACGAGACATCGAATAGTGACTCCAACTCTTTATTAGTGACTTCAGAACAGAGCAGCGATACTGGGCAGCAGCAGCTCCTTTTATAGAGCTGATTGCTGTCACAATAACCAATGGTTTGATTTTGCCATGCTGGTAGCAGCCAATTAGTGGCGACCCGCTGTCAGCCAATCAGATTAGCCAGAAACGGCCAATCACAATCCGCTGTTTGCAAGCCAATCAGAAGTGCAGGATTACGAGCCTGCTGTGGAAACAAAACTATTTGGATTTTTAACTAAAGCGTTTGCTTAGTTCGTAACACTGCTGGTCACCTTTCCCCCACCATTTGCCTTCTGGTGGGGAACATGTGGAGAGGCTTGTATAGGCTCCGGCCAGGTCAGCAGCTGCTTCTCTCACCTGCTTCTGCATAGCGGAAAGCTTCCAAGTCCCCCTCCCATTAGAAACAGCTCCTGAGCAAGCAGAGAAGCAAGCCAGGTTGAATCCTACTTATCTCTGGTTGCCTGGGAGCCATTTTCGATGGAGGGGACTTGGAAGCTTTCCATTGTGCTGGGAAACTCTTGCTCTCCTAAAAACAGCCGTAGGTGATAGAAGCTGCCACTAACCTGGTTGGAGCCTACATGAGCCTCTCCACTTGTTCCTTCCTCCTGCTGTTGATGGGAGAGCAAGAGTTTCCCAGCACAGCAGAAAGCTTCCAAGTCCCCCTCCCATTAGAAACGGCTCCTGTGCAAGCAGAAAAGCAAGCCAGGTTGAATCCTGCTTCTCTCTGCTTGTCCAGGAGCTATTTCAGATGTGGGGTGACTTGGAAGCTTTCCGCTGTGCTGGGAAACTCTTGCTCTCCTAAAAACAGCAGCAGGAAAAAAACACGTGGAGAGGCTCATGTAAGCAAGACACTGAGGACAGCTGACAGCAGCTGCGGGGAGCAGAGCCTGGAAGCCCTGATGCACCACGTGTGTGGCCGCATGGATGGCGGGAGGAAGACTAATCTCAGAGGCCCCAGTGTCACTGGAATTGCCACCTTGCTGCTGCTGCATCCCCCAACCCCTGCAGGTATGGTGAGCATGAGCCCCAGGATGGGTGACTGACTGCCTCAACTGTTGCTCCCACTGACTGTTTTCCATGCCAAGAGTAGAGGCGAGAGAGAGAAAAAACCATCTTAGTGCGAAGAAAAGTTGCGCATCTTCCCATATTTCTCTCTCCACTAGTAGCCTTTCGCAGCACCTTTAAACTTAGCATGCTTTACAAATGAGGAGGAGGGGATGAGGCTGATTGCAGAGATAGGAATATGGGGAGATGCACAACTTTTTTTCGTGCTGATCTGCTCTTGCCAATGACTCCAGACTGTTTTTCTAAGACTAGATTAGGGGTTCCCAAACTTGGCAACTTTAAGACTTGTGGACTTCAATTCACAGACTTACTCAGCCAGCGTTGCGTGCACACACACACACACACACACAAAATCATTGACCATTTTGAATACATAGCAGAAAGGAAGAAAGAGTATTGAATACATATACACAAATGTGTGTGAAAAAAACGGCAAAGAAATAGGATTATAAAAAAAACAGCTTCCAATCTTAGCAGTTATAGATAAGAGAGAGAGAAAGAGAAATGAGAAACAGAGAGGGAGAAAGAAAAAGAGAGATAAGAAAGAAAGAGAAAGATGAGAGGTAGAGAGAGAGTTGAGAAAGAGAGAGGGAGAAAGAAAGAAAGAAAGAAAGAAAGAAAGAAAGAAAGAAAGAAAGAAAGAAAGAAAGAAAGAAA
>BHEV01002724.1:0-19034 GCA_004319985.1 Emydocephalus ijimae
TTTTAAAGTCACCTTCAAGGGCCACACAGAAGTGCTACCCCTGATGATCGTCGATCGAGATCGGCTGAGCCTGTTGGGACTGGAGTGGTTCGCACCCCTGGGCATCGAAGTAACAGGCATACAACACATCGGAGAGGCAGACTGGGAAGTGGCGCTCGTGAGGGACTTCCAGGAAGTCTTCGATGAAGGTTTAGGCAAGTACCGGGGGTCCCCTATTTCATTTAACATGACCCAAGCATCACGCCAATCCGCCTTAAGCCCAGGCAAGTGCCATTTGCACTCAAGCCCAAGATCGACGAGCAACTCGATAAGCTCATCGCGCAAGGGATGCTGGAACCGATCGATCATGCCTGGTGGGAGACCCCAATTGTCACCCCCATCAAGCCAGATGGGTCAGTGAGAATTTGTGGTGACTACAAGGCCACCCTAAACCATGCGCTCCAACAAAGCGCATACCCCGTCCCAGTAGTCCAGGATCTTCTGCACTCACTGGGGGGAGGCCGGATCTTCACAAAGCTCGACCTGGCGCAAGCCCACCAGCAACTGCCAGTCGACACCACGACAGTAGAAGCCCAAACCATCGTAATGCACTGAGGGGCTTTCCGCTGCAACCGGCTCCAATTTGGAGTCAGCGTGGCACCTGGGGTTTTCCAAAGCCTTATGGAAAGACTCCTCCAGGGAATAGAAGTGGTGGTGCCCTACTTTGATGACGTCTTGGTGGCCACGAAAAATGAGAAACAACTAGAAGCCAGGTTGAGGGAGGTACTGCAGAAGTTCAGAGACTCGGGACTTAAAGTCAAGAAAGGGAAGTGCCAGCTACGGGCCGAAAGGGTTGAATTTCTAGGGTACCTCCTTGACAAACAAGGGATCCACCCCACAGAAAAGAAACTGAGAGCCATAAGGGAAGCACCGTGACCAAAAAACAAAACGGAATTACAGGCTTTCTTGGGACTGTTAAATTTTTCAATGTCTTCCTACCTCAAAAGGCGACAGTGGCAGAACCGCTACATAGGCTGTTAGATAAAACAGCCACCTGGACCTGGGGAGCACGGGAGGAGAGCGCTTTCAACAACACAAAGAACCTGCTAACATCCGACGCGGTACTAATCCAGTACAGCGAGACCCTGCCATCGACGGTAACTTGCGATGTGTCACCATTTGGAATCGGTGCTATCCTCAGCTCCCAGACGGGAGGGAAGCACCCATCGCTTTCTCATCAAGGACACTTTCAAAGCCAGAGCGGAACTACAGCCAGCTCGACAAAGAGGCCCTAGCAGTCGTCGCCGGCGTCAAGAAATTTCACGAATACCTTTACGGTAGGACTTTTACAATCATCACGGATCACAAGCCGCTGTTGGGAATCCTGGCGGGGAACAGGGCCACACCGAACATTCTATCACCAAGAATGACGAGGTGGTCCGAATTCCTAGCAGCATACAATTACCAGCTGATACACCGACCCGGCAAGGACATCGCCCATGCAGACGCTCTAAGCCAGTCACCCTTACCGGACTGGGAAGACAACCCAGCACCCACAACAGAGGTACTCCAAATAGAGACAATATCCAACCCACTCATGACCGCGCCAGACGTTGCCAGAGAAACAAATAAAGACAAACGGCTGGTGCGAGTCTTGAGCTGGGTGGGAAAAGGGTGGCCGGAAGGGGACATAGACGAACTATTCAGACCCTTCCGGAACAGACAAACCGAAGGGCTGCATACTTTGGGGGGACAGAGTGGTAATTCCTGAAAAATTACAGGAAAAGGTATTGGGAATGTTGCATGAGGGGCACCCGGGGATGGTTAAGATGAAAAGCCTGGTCAGAAGCTACGCATGGTGGCCGGGCATCGACAAACAGATCGAAGCCTGGGTAAAGACTTGCTTAAAGTGCCAAGAAGTCAGCAGTGCCCCACCTAGAGCAACTCCAACAGAATGGGAAACCCCCCGGGGGCCATGGTCCCGCATCCACGTTGATTTTGCGGGATTTACTAAAGGACATATGTTCCCCCTAACAGTGGATGCCTATTCCAACTGGCTCAAGATCCATGAAATGAAGAATACTACAACAGAGTCCGTCATCCGAAAATTGAACAGGCTATTCGCAACGCACGGGCTGCCAGACGTTCTGATCTCCGACAACGGACCCCAGTTCACCACCCTGGCGTTTAAACAATACTTAATGGATCAGGGCATCGCCATGCGCTAACTTTGCCAGCGCACCCTGCGGCTAACGGCAGGGCCGAGCGCATGGTACAATTTGTTAAAAAAACTCTCCACAAAATGGACTATGGGGACATTGACAAAAAAATAAACAGAATGCTCCTACTCCAACACATCACTCCGCACAGCGTCACCAACAAGACGCCAGATGAACTATTGATGGGACGCAAGCTCCGTTCCCACCTCGACCGGCTTCACCCATCCTACGAGCCAGAGAAACCCTGTGGATCTAGCGGAAAATGCCGCGAGTTCAAGGTAGGCGACATAGTTTTCGCTAAAAACCTCTCTGGCGAACCATTATGGATCGAAGCAACCGTAATTCAAACCACCGGGCCCAGATCGTACCGTGTGCAAACCTGCGACGGAAAAATATGGAAACGCCATATAGATCAGCTTCACTCTAGGCTACAATCCAGTTCGCGCGACTCCGGTGACTCCCAAACTGAGGGGGGAGGGGATGTCGAAGAAACCGAATTTGAGATGGTGGAAAGCAGAAGCGAAGGAAGTCAGCAATCAGACGCGATAAATGAAGAAGAATCAAGGAGGGGAGTGTCCTTGCCACAGAGGAATACCTCAATGAAGGCTAGCCCGCAAAGATCAGAGGACAACAACAATGACAGAATTAGCGGCACCGAGTTGTCCAGTGAGAATGCGGAACCGCCTGTACCAGATATGTCCAAAAACGTCCCACCGAAACCGGACTATAGACAGGAACCGGTGGGACAGCGCAAATCTAATGGACAGTTAAAACAACCTTCATATCTTAGGGATTACGTCACCTCACCCCTCAAACGGAACCCGGGGGGAAGGGGTGTTATGAACGTATAAAAGCGCTTAAATAAAGTTTTAACAAACCTTAAAGAAAAAGCAGGGTTCTAATCCTGCACTTCTGATTGGCCGATAATGGCGATATCGGATTGGTCCGTTCTGGAGAATCTGATTGGCTGTTAACGAGCCACTCTCGTTGGTTCAAGGGTTTAACACTTCCATGTTCTCATTGGCTAATAGGTCAGCAGCCTGCCCTATAAAAGGGCTGCTGCTGCCCTAGGTTTTTTGCTCTGTTCAGAATGATTAATAAAGAGTTGAAGTTCATTGTTCACTGCCTCGTCTCCGTTCCTTGCACCCATGCGCAGAACTTAACAACATGTATCTTGGACATGGATATTTAGTTCCTCCAGCAACAGATTGTTTATACACTTTGGCTAGCAAAGGAATCTGTCCCCAGGATCTGTCAACAGCAATGTAATTCAAGTAGGATCCTACTTCAACACCTTGTTCACAATAACCTCATCCATAGATATAAATACTTCATGAAATCTTCTGTTTGTATGTCTAAGGCATTTTAACACTTGATTGTGATTCCTACAAACCACAAAAAAATTCCATTTGCTCTATATAGCATAGCTGTTACACAAGACATTTTAATGCATATTTTATAAAAAATACAGCAATGTGTTATGTTTTATGACAGACTTATTCTTCACATTTCTGGGTACATATAAATCATTCGTAATTTCTTCAACTATTTCAACACAAAGTATGTTATCCATTATACTAAAGGCCAATTTTGCTCCAATGAAAAGAGTGGAGATGCAGAAGAAATAAACTCTGCCACATGAAATATGGATAGTTTCCATAATGAAATATGGATAGTTTCCATAATGAAATATGGATAGTTTCCATAATGTTCCATAACTCAATGCCTAGTCATTGTTATGGAGCATGCATGCAACCTTGTCAAAATGCTTCATTCCTCAAATGTTAAAAAATGTTGAACTCATCATTCCAGAAGTAGTCTGGAGGGAGCCACAGAGGTCTTGAGAGGCCAAATGCAATCCACGTGGATTATCTATCCCTGGATTAAGTGAGAAGCAAAGAAGTATTTTGAAAACATTTTATAGCCTGTACAATCATTTGCTTAATTGTGTGAGGGCTTAAAATGAGTAGAGGATGAAGCATTTCATTTATGTCCCTGTAGTCTGACTGTCCTATCTGGTCCTATTATGTCCTTAGTAGGACAAATGAAGGTGAGTTGTTCTTATATAGCTTCAGTGGGCAGGGGTTGGGGGGAGAACCCTGTAACCTGGTACCCAATTTAGTTGGAACTTGGATTGATTGAGGACTGTTCTTATATTCATATGACCATGAAGACAGCTCCACTTCAGATCTTGTGAACTAAGGAAGACCAAAGAGCAAGGTAATTGAGGGCCAGGATATTTTGAGAGGATTAGTGTATGTCTTCCCCCATTTTTCCATCTGTTTATGGGCATTCACAGGCTTAGGTGAATGCCTGAACAAACCTTAGCCTTAGTTTATGCCTAAAACAGTGGACAAGAGTTTTCTATTACTTATAGATTAAAATAGAATTTATTGGCCAAGTGTGATTGGACACATAAAGAATTTGTCTTTGGTGCATAAGCTCTCAGTTTATATAAAAGATATAAGTGACGAATCATGATCATAGTCATCATAAATTCATTCATCATAAATCATAAGATACAACACTTAGTGATCATCATAGGATACTAAATAAGCAATCAAAATCATTCTAGGAAACTAAATAAAACAATATAAATCATAAGATACAAGCAACAAGATTATAATCATAAGTAGAAAAGGAGGTAGGTAATAGGAAGGATGAGAAGAAGAATAGTAATACAGTCTTAGTTTTATTTTTTATTTATTTTATTTTGTCAAGCGATTATAAGATAACGGGTATAAGTATAAACATAGTTATGAATACATGTAATGGATACGAATAAGAATAAAAGAAAAAATAGGACAGGGACGGTAGGCATGTTGGTGCGCTTATGCACACCCCCTACGAAACTAAGTACCTTGTGAGGCACTTTGTCACAAGGTACTAAACTAGTAAATAGTTTGACAGTGTTGTGGGAATTAGTTGTTTAGCAGAGTGATGGCATGTGGGGAAAAAACTGTCCTTGTGTCTAGTTCTTCTGGTGTGCAATGCCCTGTTACGTTTTGAGGGTAGAAATTGAAACAATTTATGCCCAGGATGTGAGGGTATGGTTATATATGGTAAGGCTCCAGGAGTTCCACAAATAATTGATTTAGGCCATAAATTGGCAAATTGAACAGCCCCCAAATTTAAATTTAAGATTAGCACATGAAAACCGTGCGGCCTTAAAATATTATTTATGTTTCATGCATTCACTGTTTTTAGAATTAATAGTTCTCATATAGGCACCTGAAAGTCCAATAAGCAATGAAGTGAAAACGTATAACTTTAGCAATTTGATACAAGTGCTTCCTGTGGAATAGATAACTTGCAAATTCTAGAGAAAACTAATCTGGAATATTAGGCACTAGAACATGGGTTTGCAAACTAAAATTCAGGTGTCGCTGAATTATAACTCCCAACATACTTCACTGCTATCTATGCTTCCTAGAATGTTGAGAATTATAGTTTGGCAACTTCTTAAGTGTCATTGGTTACATACCAGTATTATTATATTATTATCTATGACTCAAATGACCAGGCTTAAGTAGTTTCCACTAATTCCTCCACACAGTAAGCTGAATGAATTCTGTACATTTATTCCTATTTAAGTTGCAGCTAACCACAGTTCCCATCCATCAATCTTATGAAGCCTTAACCTACTCTTCTGCGTTACTAATATCACTATTTTAAATTGTTAAGTTCTGCGCATGGGTGCAAGGAGTGGAGACGAGGCAGTGAACAGTGAACTTCAACTCTTTATTAAGCATACTGAACAGAGCAATCACCTAGGGCAGCAGCAGCCCTTTTATAGGGTTGGCTGCTGTCCTATTAGCCAATGAAAAACATGGAAGTGTTAAACCCGTGAACCAATGAGAGTTGGCCCGTTAACAGCCAATCAGATTTCCCAGAAAGGACCAATCCGATGTCGCTATTATCAGCCAATCAGAAGTGCAGGATTAGAACCCTGCTTTTTACTTAAGGTTCTTAAAACTTTATTAAACGCCTTTATTAGTTCATAATACCCCTCCCCCCTAGGTTCCGTTTGAGGGGTTCGGTAATGTAATCGCGTAGATATGCAGGTTGTTTCAATTGCCTATTAGATTTGCGCTGTCCCACCGGTTCCTGTCTGTAGTCCGGTTCCGGTGGAATGTTTTTTGATTTATCTGGTACAGGCGGTTCCGCATCCCCACAGGACGACTCGGCGCTGCTAATTCTGTCATCGTTGTCCTCCGGACCCTGCGGGCTCGCCTCCGTTGAGGTATTTCTCTGTGGCGAGGCACACCCCCTTCCTGATTCTTCTTCATGGAACACGCCTGGNTACCCCTCCCCCCTAGGTTCCGTTTGAGGGGTTCGGTAATGTAATCGCGTAGATATGCAGGTTGTTTCAATTGCCTATTAGATTTGCGCTGTCCCACCGGTTCCTGTCTGTAGTCCGGTTCCGGTGGAATGTTTTTTGATTTATCTGGTACAGGCGGTTCCGCATCCCCACAGGACGACTCGGCGCTGCTAATTCTGTCATCGTTGTCCTCCGGACCCTGCGGGCTCGCCTCCGTTGAGGTATTTCTCTGTGGCGAGGCACACCCCCTTCCTGATTCTTCTTCATGGAACACGCCTGGCTGCAGACTTTCTTCGATTTCGTCATCCAGCATCTCGAATTTGGTTCCCTCGACATCCCCTTCCCCCTCAGTTTGAGGGTCATAGGAGTCGTGGGAACTGGGTTGCAACCTAGAGCGAAGCTGATCTATATGGCGTTTCCATATTTTCCCGTCCATTGTTTGTACGCGGTACGATCTGGGCCCGGTGGCTTGGGTTACGGTTGCTTCGACCCACAACGGTTCGCCGGAAAGATTTTTAGCAAAGACTAAGTCGCCTACCTTGAATTCGTGGCACTTTCCGCTAGATCCACAGGGTTTCTCTGGTGCGTAGGCCGGGTGGAGACGATCGAGGTGGGAGCAAAGCCTGCGTCCCATCAACAGTTCAGCTGGCGTTTTGTTGGTTATGTTGTGCGGGGTGATGTGTTGAAGTAGGAGTATTCTGTTCAGTTTGTCGTCAATGTCCCCATGGTCCATCTTGTGGAGAGTTTTTTTAAGAAATTGGACCATGCGCTCGGCCCTTCCATTGGCCGCAGGGTGCGCTGGCGAGGTTAGCGCATGGTGGATGCCCCGGTCCGCTAAGTATTGTTCAAACGCCAGGGCAGTGAACTGGGGTCCATTATCGGAGACTAAAACGTCTGGCAGTCCATCTGTTGCGAATAGTTTATTTAATTTGCGGATGACTGATTCCATTNCTTATCGACGCCCGGCCACCACGCGTAGCTTCATGCGAGCGCTTTCATACGCACGATGCTGGGGTGACCATCATGCAATGCTTTCAAAACTGTTCGTTGTAACCGCTCTGGGACGACGACTCTGTCTCCCCATAGGATGCAGCCCTTCTGCGAGAAAAGCTCTGTTTGCCGGTTTCTGAAAGGGGTGAAGTCGTCAGGGGTTTGGTCTGCTGACCATTCTCGTTCGATCCAGCTGAGAACTCGCGCCAGGATAGGATCTCGTTTCGTTTCAATAGCGATGTCTCTGGCTGTTAGCGGCGGTGAATGTAGGGTTTCAATCTGGAGTGTCGTGAGGGTTGGAGCTGGGTCGTCGACGGTTTCCGGAAGTGGGGCACGGCTCAATGCGTCAGCGTGGGGAATGGCTTTCCCTGGGTGATGTTGCAATTTATAATTGTACGCAGCTAAGAACTCCGACCAACGAGTCATTCTGGGTGACAATATATAAGGGGTTGGTTTGTCTCCCGCAATAATCCCCAGCAAGGGCTTGTAATTGGTAATTATCGTGAAGGCTCGTCCATACACATATTCATGAAACCTTTTCACAGCAGATACAACAGCAAGAGCCTCTTTGTCAATTTGGCTATAGTTGCGTTCAGTCCTCGATAAGGTCCTTGAAAAATAAGCAAAAGGGGCCTCACTACCGTTTGGTAACACATGGCTTAAAATGGCTCCTACTCCAAATGGTGACGCATCACATGTAATGGTTTGGTGTGCCTCTTCCCGTCTCGTTGAAGTGGCAAGTGTTTTATTTCTGTAGGAGTGGTTGTTCCATTGGTGGTTCAAGTGTTCCTGACTCACAGGACGATTCCCTGTGGTCTGGCAGTAGTTGTTTTCTCTCCGATTTGGGCTGGATCCTCGCTTGCTTCTACAGACCTTCCCGATGTGGCCTCTTTTCCCACAGGAATGGCAGAGCGTGTCGAGGAATTTGCAATCTGATCGCAGGTGGTTTGCCCCACAACCCACGCATTGGTGCGGTAGTCTTCGATTCCACAGGTTGCGTTGGTTGCATTCGGACTGGAGCTGGTTGACCTCCTCCTCATCACATTCTGATGGAGATTCGAGGTCCTCGTGGTGGGTCGCTGTTGTGTGCCTCTCTAGGCGAGGTGAGGTATCATTGGCGAGTTGACGGAGTGGTGAGTTGGTGCAGCGCATTCAGGCGGCCAACTTCCTGGTTGCTTCTGCTGCAGTAGCGTCTTTGATGACATCGGCAAGATCGATGTCCCCTTTGNCCACGCATTGGTGCGGTAGTCTTCGATTCCACAGGTTGCGTTGGTTGCATTCGGACTGGAGCTGGTTGACCTCCTCCTCATCACATTCTGATGGAGATTCGAGGTCCTCGTGGTGGGTCGCTGTTGTGTGCCTCTCTAGGCGAGGTGAGGTATCATTGGCGAGTTGACGGAGTGGTGAGTTGGTGCAGCGCATTCAGGCGGCCAACTTCCTGGTTGCTTCTGCTGCAGTAGCGTCTTTGATGACATCGGCAAGATCGATGTCCCCTTTGGCCATGATCTTGCTCTGCGCCGAGTGGTCATCTAATCCCAGAACTATTCGGTCTTTCAGAGCTTCTTCGAGGTCTGCAAACCCCCAGAGGCCTCCCAGGTTCCGGAGGTCCACGATGAAATCTGCGACACTCTCTCCTTTCCGTTGGTCCCTCTGATAAAACTCGTGTCTTCGGACAAGCGTTGGTACAGCGGGTGCATAGTGGGCCCGTAGAAGGGGCGCGAGGATGTCCCAGTCCATGGATTTCACCTCAGCCAGTTTCGCTAGTGCCTTGGCCATCTTAAAGATGGCAGGCCCGCAATGGGTCAGGAACACTGCTCGCTTTTTCCCCGTGGTTGCGTCTTTCAAGTTGTTGGTCTCCAGAAACATCTGGAACCGGTCCATGTACGAGTCCCAGTCTTCTTGTGCCGGGTCAAATGGAGTGGGTGGTATGGCGCCGCCGAACATGGTTTCCGTTGTCGATGCGCCTTCAGCCACGTGCTCTGTTTTGTGTTCTGTAAGTGTTCAGTCAGCTCTGATGTCTCCGCATCCCATCCTTGTCGCCAGTGTTAAGTTCTGCGCATGGGTGCAAGGAGCGGAGATGAGGCAGTGAACAGTGAACTTCAACTCTTTATTAAGCATACTGAACAGAGCAATCACCTAGGGCAGCAGCAGCCCTTTTATAGGGTTGGCTGCTGTCCTATTAGCCAATGAAAAACATGGAAGTGTTAAACCCGTGAACCAATGAGAGTTGGCCCGTTAACAGCCAATCAGATTTCCCAGAAAGGACCAATCCGATGTCGCTATTATCGGCCAATCAGAAGTGCAGGATTAGAACCCTGCTTTTTACTTAAGGTTTGTTAAAACTTTATTAAACGCCTTTATTAGTTCATAACATAAATTGTACCCAGTCTTTGGATCCATAGAGCACTATAGCAAAACTAACAAAGCAAACAAAAGTATGGATCCATGGACCGATATGCAGAATAACATAAAATAATATAAAATGCATGCAACAAAATATAAAAATAGTTAAATCCCAGTAAAAGAAAATCCAAAGCAACCACAATCAGCAACCCAAATAAAACATTGAACTTTACCAAACTTTACCAATAATTAAACTACATTTCTAAATAGTTCAGATCTACTTTTCAAATAGCAAATATTGTTCCATTTGCTGTTCTTCCCGTACCTTTGAAATTGATCCCCAGCAGGTTTTCATTATAACCTTGCTTCTTTCTACAAGATCCTGGGCTAGCAAAATTCAGTTTTAATATTTACACTTCATAAAAAATCTCTGTTGCCTTTTGAAAAAGGTCAGATTAACATATTTGAAACAAGAAATTAGTGGCAATTTATATATTTCTCTTGCCAAAGGTATCTGCTGAATTATATAGAAATCCTCATTTCCTTAGACTCTGGGTTATTTTCCCTGCTAGTGTCACCATTCTTAATTTCAATGGTCAACAATATTACAGAGAATAAATATGCAATTCTGCTATAATTTTACCCTTTCATTTTTATAAATAGACTGAAGTTTGAACAACAATAATAATAATTAGCATTAATATATTCTTGCAAACACTTTCACTTATTTCCAAGATAGGCCAGCATTATTCATATAATGTTGCAGATAGAGACAGGAGATTCATTGAGATTCATTCTTTCTTTTTAATTAGGATATAAATCTCTATATCACATTTTATTTTAAAATTTTGGGACAGTTCATAACTGATAAAAAAAACCAGAACCTAATTTAAAATGTGTATTTATTTTTGATAACTGTCCAACTACATATCAAGCCATAAAAACAGTGAAAAAATTAAACATCAGAAAAGTTAAATAATGGTGCTATAGTGATGCCATATGTATGCCACAATTATATATGGTGTTCCAACATCTGATGTATGCGTTAAATCGTGGCATTTGAATGATAATATTGTCACACCTCTTTTCTCATCCCCTCCATCCCAGTTTGGATTAGCACCTAAAAAACTGGCACTAGCCAGCTTTCTTGGGAAATGAATCACAAAAATGTAATTGTATGCCCAAAAGACCTTGGGAGACAGGGGGAAGAGGTGTAGGTTAGACAGCCATCAGGTATCTCAGCTACAGAAGGAAAAAGGTGTGGGAAGTGTTTACTTAGTTTTTTGGAAAGTAAAAGCAAAAAATGGGAGAAGTGCTTTCAGAGAAGTGCAAGATTATGTTACTGAAAATTTACCATAAATGTAATGTTAGTACTCATGGATTGTACTTCTTGTCTGGAGTACCTCAAAGGGCTGAAAAAATGAGATACCACAAATGAAAAGGCCTTTTTCCTCCATAGCCTATCACAGGGCTGTCAATCAGGCCAAATGGGTCAGGTGCTGGCCACAGCAACACCCAGTTTAGCAAAGGCGAAAAAAGTCCGGATACATCACGTGATGCCACCTTGACAACGTGAGTTTGACACCCCTGGCCTATCAGCTTCCTCTAGATGGCCAGTGATTCTTGAGAAAAGGAATAATTGCACTTCCTTACCACCTCTATTATCATTCCTCAAAACGTCAGAAAAAAATCTAAACGTGAGCCAAGTCTGTTTTCACCTCAAATGTCGACCAACTGAAGAGCAACCCCCCCCCCATGTTCCAATAGTGTCTTGCTCCCTCCCACAATGTGTATGTATATTTGGTAATTGTAAAAAATCACTGTGGGTTCAAAAGCTAAGAATCAGGATCACATGTAAATTCCAGTTCAGAAGATCTGTTGCTTAAGTCTATACTCAAGTCAACCCAGGTATATACCCAGGTATATACCCAGTCTATACCCAGGTCAACAAATGGTCAGCACTAAATTGGTGCTCGATAAGAGTTAATGAGATTCAAAGAAGGCGAGACCTGGAGTGTTTGCAGACACATAAGGATTCTAGATTGAGTCCTCTTTTGATTCTGCCCCTATGCTCTGCCTGCTCTTCTCACAGTACCAGTGTGGAGTGAAAGGGGAGCCCAGAAGGCAGAAACTATGAAGTTCTGACCAATGGAAAAATAATCCATGCTGAATGTTGACAGAGACCAAGCATTTCATATAGAAAACCTAGCAATTTCTAAAGTACTCTGAGCAATGAAAATAAAGAGAGACATCCTCTCCAAGAGATAATGGTATGAGATCATAAAAGTACAGAGCTAATCAAGAATCAATGCAAATGTGAGACATGGAAGGAACTTAAGGGAAATTTTGGTATACATCTGAGGGACAACTCATTTGGAGGATTCTGTGAAATTCTCTGAAGGGAAATATTCTTACTCTGTTGCTAATTACTGAGTAACTACAGTATAATTTTCTTGGCTAGATGTCAAGTCCTTTAGCACAGCATGTGGCAACATGTAACTTACATTGATTGGTCTTGAAAAAGCTAAGTTAAGATCAGGTTAGTAACCAGATGGGAGACCAGCAAAAATCCTCAAATCTGTAAATTAGATTATATACATACACACAAAAAAGCAGAAAAAACCATGGCAAACTACTGCTGCTGCCAAGCAAAGTACATGGCCATCTCTTTCTCCCCCTCCCCCCTTTCTTTCTTTCTTTCTTTCTTTCTTTCTTTCTTTCTTTCTTTCTTTCTTTCTTTTCTGACATGATAGTAGTATTCCAGTATTTGAGGTGCCACAAAGAAGAAAGGGTCGAAACACCAGAAGGCAAGACAAGAAACAATGAATGGAAGCCAAGCAAGGAGAGAGAGAAACAACCTGGAATTAAGGTGATACTTCCGAACTATGAGGACAATTATCCAGTGGAACAGCTTGCCTTCAGAAGTTGGGGTGCTCCATTGCTGAAGGTTTTTAAGAAGAGACTGGACAGCCACTTATCTGAAATGGTATAGGGTCTCCTGCTTGAACATGGGGTTGGACTAGAAAACCTCTAAGGTCCAGTCCAGCTCTATTTGTATTGTCTGTCTGTCTGTCTGTCTGATTTGTCTGTCTATCTGTCTATCTGTCTATCATCTATCTATCATCTGTCTATCATCTAATCTTCCATTAAGTTCCAGGAGACAATGATTAAAGGTGGCTAAACAATCCATCGTCTCTCTGGAATTGCATTGTGTTATACTTTTGTTCCTGGCTTTATTTTTCTGAAGGGACACCCATCCTCACAATCTTTATAGGTATTTCACCTGATGGGAAATACATAGCAGTGATAATATCTGAATTGTAGATATCCTGCTTTACAATTCCATATTTTAGTAAAATTATGAAATTATTCATAATGAATAAGCAGGATGATATCTATAAAACAAGATGACACCTCAGTATAATAAAGAAAAACTTCATATTTCTATGGCCTAGTTTTCCAGTCATCCACCAGTAATCGAATATAAGTATTCTATGGATAGAATATATATTGGTGTTTTATGAGTGTTTCAGGACAGCAACAGCAACATGACAATTCAGATTCCACATTAGTTGCTACAGCAACCAATGTATTGAGAATCACAAACAACTTGTGCGAACTGTTACTATCCTCTTCCTTTTCAAAGAAGGTAGAAATATTCTTTTATTTTAATCTTCAGCAAGACCTTTTTGTGTCCTTTCACTTTCTTTGATTTCATCCATTTTTGGTTAAAGACAAACAATTTAACTTTCTCAGATAAAAATACAGGTATTGAAGGAAACAGAAGTGTGGATGCTGTGGTAGCCATTTTCTGATACCATTGGGTGCTGTATGTACTGGTTTGTTTTGGCTTTCTTTTACTTAGAAAATATCTGATGGAGCTCTTTTGGTTTCTTTAATTCCTTGACTTCTTGAGTATATTTTGACAGCACTTTGCTCATTCCACACTATTTATTCTTTTTTGAGGACATATCTTTTCCAACATCTTCTAGATGCTCTTTTATGATTTCTGAAGAACTTAAGAAGCTTCTTAGTTGAGAAGCTAAATGTCTTCAAAGAAGAAAGAAAAAAACAAGGAAATCCAATTATCTTTGAAAAGCACCCTTGGGACAAGCGCTCCAAAAGTTGTGCCAATTTAATGTTAGTCTGTTTAATTTCTGTCACATCCTATTTAGTCTCCAAAGATAAAGATTAGCTTGTCAGAAACCAGGCATCTGTTCAATAATAGTCATGTGGACCGTCGTGCCATCCTATGATCATTCATCAGAGGAAATGATTATGTTTCCTAGTGTATAAATTGTTCACTTTAAGAAACAAAATGTATTTTTGCCCTTACAGCAAGACTATTATGCCAAATGAGAAATGAATGGCTTGACATATCTGGGTATTATTGTTTAGTCACCAGAGATTTTATTTAATATATATAATCTATTGATGTATTATGATCTAGAAAATGTAATATTGCTGATTCATCTCAGCAAGAAGGCAAATGCAAATAATACTTCATGGAGAATGATTTCCAATTGGGCATTCAGTTCTTGATGTTTGGGGGAGAGGGCGATGAAATAAATGGGTGCCATTAAGGAGAATTAGCAATGAGCACTTTCCTGTATTAGTTTGTATTTCTTTGTGACTGACTTGTCGCAATGCATTTTAAAAAAATAACATAGTCATACAATAAATCTTGTGCTGTTATGCAGAAGAAAGTCCTAACATTAATAGAAGATGTGCATTTGCATATTGCTGGAATATATTCTGAGTTGCCTAAGTTTCATATGTATGTGTGTGTATAAATAAAATTAAAATGAAGGAATAGTTTATTATTTGGGGGATGAACCTCAGATTACTGATAGTGAATTTGTCTTGAATGCAGAAAGTACCAGATTTAGTCTTTGGCATATCCAGACTAGGATCAAATGTATCTATCTGACATATTATAACCTGATATATTCCGTCAGGAGTTTAAGTGGGTTATAAATTTAATACATATATTAAAAGCTAAACCTTTTTCTCGAAGCTTTATTGGGAGGCACTGCCAATTTATCCTAGAGGAAGAACTCATTATGACTCAATATCAGGGGTTATAAACCGGTAGAATCAGGGGTTGTAGAACCGGATGCTACCGGTTCTGCTTGGGTCTATAGAACTGGTAGCTCTGAAGAGCAGCAGACACTGAACCATTTTGGTGTTTGCTGCTATTTGGCCACCTGCCCACCTGGGCTCTTACCTGTCCTTTATTTCCTGCTTTTTCAACCTCAACTGCTTTGCGTGGCACAGCTGAGGTTGAAAAAGCAGGAAAAAAGAGGTTTTTCAAATGCTGTGCACCTGCACGCAGCGCTTTTCAGCTGTCTGGGCAGCACAGCTTCAGGATTTTTTACAGCTGCGTGCAAAATGTAGTCACTGAACCAGTAGTAATACCAGTTGAATCCCAACCCTGCTCAATATAATGTAATATCATATGTGCATTAAAACCCTATCAACATATTTAATGAAATTAAATATTTCCACCTATTTCTGTATTTTCTTCATTTTGGCTGGGGTATTTTTGCTTGACATGTTTTTTTTTTAAATATATCACGGGCATCATTTCTTTTGGAAAGAAACTTGAAAACCAAGCTGAGGATGCAAACTCTTAGGCTACTAATTGAATTGTTGCATTGCTGAGCCATGAAATTGTAAATGTCTACCCGGGGATTTTCAGTTGCTGTTAATAGCCTTGTGTCTGAGGTAAAAGTAAAGCTATTAAAACAGTCTTCATCCAAACAGTGGGAAGGTGCTGAGGATTTCTTTTTTTTTTAAATAACAAAGGGAAACCTTTTTCAGCTGGAAGCAGTAAATATATTTTGAAATTTTAATCTGTATTAGAATGGTTTGACATTTGTATTTTATTAATAATTTAAGGTAATGTTTGTTAAAATCAATTGTGGGGAGTGCAGTATAGAACTGCACTTCATTTGAATTTTTTTTATTAGGGTGCAACAGAAGGAAAGGTGAAAAGATGATGAGAGGACTTGGTGTGGAACAACTATCATTCACAGCTCAGTGGTCAGTGATTAAAACAGCCCATTTTTTGGAAAACAATTTCTCAAAGAAATGAACTCCCACTGCATTACTTTTTCTCAAAGATGTTCTAGTCTTTTGATAACAATTAGATAATCACCCAGAGACTGAGAAACACACAGTGACTGCGGTTGGTTCTAGACCCGAATCTAGGTTTAAACTGTCTTTTTGAAGAAGATGACCTGTTTCAGATTATGGGCTATCCTGTATTGATTAGGGTTACCAGGTGAAAATGAATATTTCAAAACAAAATATTTTCTGGCTTTTTTAATGATATATTTTAACTGTTTTACTGTTATATCACAATTGTTCTTCAAATATTCATATATTGGGACTATATGCTGCATATGTTATAAATGGCTCCATCCAAAAGGTGCCATGAAATGAATATTATTGATTCTTTAAAATTACTGGTTCTTTTTATAAGATGTATAAAAAGGAGATAATCTAAGAAAAAGTTCAGAGGGTCACTTGTTCTATTTATATATATATATTATATGATCATATCCAGTGGTGGAATTCAGCCAGTCCACACTGGTTCAGGTGAACCGGTTGTTAAATTACTCACCCCCACTATCAAAGTGGATTCTGGGAGCTGCACTGTGCTGCAATGGAGAAATGGGCAATGGTACAAGGGAAGGAGAACGTTGCTTTCCCTCTTTCTTCTCCCTGCTCCTCCTCCTTCTCTCATACCATTTGCTCCATTGCCCATTTCTCCGTTGCAGTGTAGTGCCCTGGATCTACTTTGACAGCAGGGTGGCTGGGTAATTTAACAACCAATTCACCCACAGTCAGGATGTCCCGTATGTGCAGTGGAGCTGGAGGATGGGCCATGCCTCCACAACAGCCAACCTGACCCTGGGCAAACTGGTTGTTAAATTATTTGAATCCCACCATTGATCAGATCCCTTCCTACTGAAGCAGTGATGAGCCTTCAGGCTGAATGGCGGTGATCTGGTTCTCTGTTTACCAGTAGCTGTGCTTGGAATCTTCAGAGATAAACTGAGCTGCTTTGTGATGTATCTCTCAGTTGCTCACATTGTCCACTTTGTTCCAGAATTTCTTGAATTATACATCATATTCTCAGCAGTTCCTGAAACAAATATCTTCCCTCTTTCTCTCTCCCTTCAAAATATTCTAGGTCCTCAAAGAATTTCTGTTCGAATATGTGAGAAATTGACAATATAATTCCATAAATTACAGTCACAGTTGTCATTTCAAAGAGGACTTATCCACCTCCATCTCTTTTATTATTCAGCATTAGTTCAAGCTTTTCTTATTCTTATGAAATGAATAAATTTTAGTTAGTATGTATAAATGATTTACAGTAGTGTTTTGTAAGACATGTGTGTTCTGACCCTGTCTTAGCAGAAACAAAAACAGATTCCTTGTCTCTAAAAACCCCTCTTTATTTATCTCCTGTGAATTAATGGCATTTACACACTGAAAAGTCCAGACAATAGTCCTTCAAATAGTTAAATAAAATAACAGTCCTCATCAGTTCCTTGAGATAATTGCCAGACCGTGAGCTCCCAGTGTCTGAGGCACAAAATCTGATGAGCCAAATCTTCAGAAATCTGAACTGATGTCTTATACAACCACCACTCCCTTTTTCCTTCTATTTATTCCCCAGCCAGGGAGGGGCCATTCAGTGTCCACATGTGCTTTGTTTCCCAAATTGACTCCTTGACCTCCATTGTTCTCCACTCCTAACAGCTTTGCGCATACGTGCATCTGGAACAGGCCCCAACTGTTCTTCCTCCTCACTCATATCAGTTTCAAAAGGCAGCTGCCTCTCTGGTGGCTGGGAAATGTTGGATGGGTATGTAAAATAATTGTGTAAAAAAAGACATCAAGACCAGAGGGCTGCCATCTCAAATATCCAACTTTGTTGGGTTACCCTTCATTTAGAGATGCATATCTTAAGGAAATAGCAGGTGTGTCATAGCTTGAATCTGTTTCAGCATTCTCTTTCCAAGTATAAGCTAGAAGTAGGCCTTTTAACCAGCACTCCTGATTAGTTGAAATTTATTTATTTTATTTGTCAATTGCTTACAAGAGAATAGGTATAAGTATAAACATGAGTAAGAATACAGGAAATAGGTACGAATAAATGGGGACAATAGGACAGGGATGGGAGACACAATGGTGCACTTATGCACGCCCCTTTCAGACCTCTTAGGAATGGGGTGAGGTCAATAGTGGATAGTTTGAGGTTAAAGGAGTGGGGGTTTGAGGATGTAACAACAGAGTCAGGTTTTGCATTCCAGGCATTGACCACTCTGTTGCTGAAGTCGTACTTTCTGCAATCAAGTTTGGAGCGGTTAACATTGAATTTGTATCTGAGTGTGCTCTTGTATAGTTGCAGTTGAAGCTAAAATTTCTTCAGTAGAGGCTCATTTCTCTTGTGAGCTCTTGGAAAGATGCCAGGATATCTAGCACTGGAAGTAAATGGAACAGGAACGGCTTCAGGTCTCCCGATTCTCATTTCTTGAGGAATATTTTCTGGTTTGTAAAATAACCAGACTTTTCTTGGTCCAAACAGAAAAATTGGCAGTAGACTCTTTCTTTTTCAAATGCTTTGCATGAATAAGTGTCATTTGATTAACCAGAACAGGGCTGTCAAACTCACGACCCACAGGCCAGATGTATCATGTGTGTTTGCCATGCCCATGCTTGGTTTAGCAAAGGGAGAAAAAGTCATGATACATCATGTGACGATGCTGTGACCATGCGAGTTTGACACTCCTGAACCAGAAGATGAAACTACTCAGGTTAGCTCCAATTCCCTGTGTTATGTACTTGATTTGAATACTCGAAATCCCCGCGTTTGGATTGGCTAAAACGCGGGGATTTCTGATTGGCTAGGCGAGCCGCGCCGATTGGCCGGTTTGAAGTCTCCCGCGATTGGGTCGTTCCAAGAGCGGGAGATTTGGAACCGCTGCCATTGGCCGTGGCCGCCGCAAGCGAAAGGTATAAAAGCCGCGGGCTTTTTCCTTTCGTTGGTTCGGTTCACAACAGTCTAATAAAGATCTTTGATTAAGTCACCGACTCCTGACGTTTCTTTGGCGGACACGACACTGGCGACGAAGGTGGGATCCCACTCCTGAACCGAACCCCGT
>BHEV01002727.1:0-32885 GCA_004319985.1 Emydocephalus ijimae
TCCGAGGCGGTTATCAAGATTTTAAACAGACTCTTTGCAACCCACAGATTACCAGACGTCCTGGTATCCGATAATGGGCCACAGTTTACTGCACGAGTGTTCGAGCAGTACCTCGCTGACCGCGGCATCTGCCATGTGCTCACCTCGCCTGCGCATCCTGCGACCAACGGCCGAGCAGAACACATGGTCCAATTTGTGAAGAAAACCTTGCAAAAAGTAGACTACGACAACATTGATGACAAGGTCAATCGAATCCTCTTCTTGCAATACATCACCCCACATAGTGCCACCAACAAAACTCCCGCTGAACTGCTAATGGGAAGAAAGCTCCGCTCCCACCTCAACCGGTTGCACCCTGCTTATGAACTGGAGAAACCACTAGGATCCAGCGGCTGCTGTTGCACCTTCCAGGTAGGAGACCTCGTATATGCAAAAAACCTATCGGGCGACCCGTTGTGGGTGGAAGCGACAGTAGTATGTGTAACTGGCCCCAGATCCTACCTTGTGCAATGCTTTGACGATAAATTGTGGAAACGGCATATCGACCAATTATGGTCACGACTTGCAGCGGCCAGTCCGCAACTCCCCTACGACCAAACTGAGGGGGGGGGAGGTACGGAAGAAGATGAAGTCCTAGGAAACCCATTCGAAAGAAACGACGAATTAATTGAAACTCAGGAAGCGGAGCCGGAGGGAGAAACGTTTGCGCCTCAGGGAATTGCGGAAAATGAGGGCAATGACGTAGAAGTGAACTCTGAACCAGAGGCAGTCCCACTGCCAAACAACGATCTACCTCAGCTGGATTGCAACCAGCCAATACAACAGAAATCAAAGAGACTAAAAAGACAACCGTCCTATTTAAGGGACTATGTAACTGTGCCCTGAACTAAGAAGCCAGGGGGAAGGGGTATTGTGTGTGCAATATGATTAATAAAGTGTGAGCTTGGAGTAAGTGCAGGGTTCTGGCCCTGCACTTCTGATTGGCTGTTAAGCGGCCAGACCAGATTGGCCCATTCCGGGGAATCCGATTGGCCCTTAACAGAGAGTTCTTATTGGTTATAAAAGCTAGCGTTCCTAGCTTGTTATTGGTTAAAACGTTGCAAGGGTTGCCTATATAAGGCGGGGTTTACTGTTGTTATACAGAGAAGTCACGATGTAAATAAAGAGCTGAAGTTCACCGTTCAGAGGCTTGTCTCCATTCCTTCTCACCCATGCTCAATACTTAACAGCATCTATTCACTGGAACCGGTTGTTAACATTCTAAGCAGTTTGGAGAACCGGTTGTTAGAAGAAATTATTGGCCTAATCCTGTAAGGAAGGCAGGAAGGAAACATTCGGGTGTTGCTTACAGAAACTGCCTCTCTGTTAACTCTTATTACATTCTTGACAGGACTAGACTTCCTGTCTCTGGAACTTCTCTGGATTTTTTTTCCCCTTCCTTTGCTGGTACTTTGCTTGTGTGGAGTGACCATTCAAACTTACAATGGGACTGAAAACAATGACTTATAACCATTTTTCACACTTACAACTATTGCAGCATCCCCACAGTCACAAGAGGCCAGGGGAGGAGATGCGTGCCTTGATGTGAGTGATGTTGGGTTGGCTATGTCCAGCCAGACACATTACCACCAAGCCATGCCCACCAACTAAGACACACCCACAGAGCCGTTTTTTAAAAAAATTGAATCCCACCTCTGTTTGGCCACCCATCTAATTTTTACAACTCTGGGAGGCTAACAGTGCATTACAACAGAAAGATCCAAACCCAAAAGTTAAATGAACTATTAAAAGGACAAAGCCATCAAAAATGTCTGCAATATATAATGTGGCAAGGCCTGCTAAGAATAACATTTCTCATTTAACTACACAGGTTGGATGTACCTAAGATTACATCCTCAGCAATTGGGGGGAGAGCTAGGTTTCCTGCAAGCAAGGTCAGGGTCATTTATATCTCCAGAAATATGGTGCTCCATAGGGCAGGGGCCATGTGGAGAAGGTACATTACCTATGTCTCCATTAGTTGACATACCTTTACAGAAGGGAACTGGTGCATTCCACTCTGCTTGATCTGGTGGAACAAGCAGAAGCAATTGGAGATGTGCAATCCCACAAATAGACTGGCTTGTACTATATACAGGTTTGATAGATAGCAATAGCACTTAGACTTATATACCACTTTACAGTGCTTTACAGCCATCTCTAAGCAGTTTGCAGAGCCAGCATATTGCCCCCAACAATTTGAGCCCTTATTTTATCCATCTCAGAAGGTTGAGTCCACCTTGAGCCTGATGAGATTTGAACTATGAAATTGCAGGCTAGCCAGCAGTCAGCAGAAGTAGCCTGCAGTACTGCACTCTAACCACTGCACCACCATGGCTCAATAATAACCAACACATTGAATTGTCCCCAGAAGCCTCTTGGAATCAGTGCAGCTCACAAAGATGTATGTTACAAGGATGGTGCACCCACAACTGTCTGTGCCACAGCATTATAAACTTTGGTTCCATAAACATTTTGGTTCCATAAAACTTCTCACAGATCTCCATAGATTCTAAATAAATTCTAAACATATTCTTGACCATTGTCAACATATGTTTGCTCCTAAGTGTATTTAGAAAGACTAAATAAAACCAGGATGAAATTACCATTGGGCAAGTTGAGTCTTAAAACTGCTTGCTCTTAATGTCTTAAGAATACCAGATTTATCCTAAACGTTGAATGCTGTAGATGGAACCGTTTATCAGTTAGCCATATGGAAAGACACTTATCTTACTTTCACAATACTCCCAGGTGTATCTCTCTGGCAACCACAACTCACACATAGCTTTTTAAGATGAGAAATGGAAATCCAGATGGCCCGTTTAAAAAAAATAAATATGCTGGGTTCTTTTTTGTGGAAAAAGAAAAGCAAGAGGGAGAGAGGCAGGGGGACAAATATTGTTATTTCTTTCTTAGTTACAACTAGAAGTTAAGTAAAGGAGATTAAAAATGTAAATTGAATTCTGGTGCTGTCACTGGAAATTGCTTCCCTTCTTTCCCCCCCCCCGCCCACTTTTTTTCCTTTTCTTCCTCTCCCCTCCCATCCTTTCCCTTCCCTTCCCAATTGAATATTCCTCTGTCTGAAAAATTGGTAGTTTGCCTATCAGAATGAATACAAAAGGTGTCCTATATTGAATGTGATCCAAAAATGTATTTAGTTACTCAGTCAAATTTATATTCCACCCTTTTCCTCTAACACAATCTTTATCACATCCACATAGATGCAAAATTGCCCATCCTTGTTTGCACATGCCTGTATATCTTCAGCACATATTTGTCTTACCTCCTTGTGCTTCAGTCATTTTCTGGTCTCAGAGAGGATGACAATCTTGAACAGATGGGAGGCTGTGAGTTCTTCCTCCACTTCCCCTTTCATTCTGTGAGGTTTCCCACATATGAAATATTGCTAAATACACCCTGCCAATCCAGTGCATTTTTTGAAGCCAGTGGTATCAGGTCAGAAACCAAAGGAAACTCTGACTCCAAGGAAAGCAATTAATGTTCCCGTCTCCCCTTTGGCTCGGGGGGGAAAGCAAATTCATGTGCATTCTTCCTAAAATGGGCTACTTCTAATAGGAGAACTTCTCTGCCACACCCAACTTCCCAACTTGTGTTTCTCAGTCCAGCCTAGAAAAAAGCATCAGGATGTTGAGCTGCCTTGCTACCACAGAAGAACAGCTTCAGGTTTTGTTGGCTGAACATGGTTCAGGCCATTCTAATCCAGCAGAAAGGTGGAAAGAGTATTTTAAATGCTGGCTTGTACTCAATCTGTTAGATCTGGGGTGGATCGGTTTGACAGAGACGCGAGACCATCTTAGTGAGTTCAGCTCTTTATTTAGTATTAGAATAGTCTGAAGAATACAAGCCGCGGCAGCCCCTCATATAGGGCTGGCTCGCGGCTCGGCGGCCAATGGCAGCGCTTTGAATCTCCCACGATCGGCGCAGCCAATCGCGGTAGATTCCTAGCGCTCCAATCACGGCCGGGGTCTCGACCAATCAGGTTACTGTCCATCCGGACCAATCAGTTGTAAGGGTTTGGAGTATGCTAATATAGTACACAATCCATTTCATATCTCGGCCCTTCTCCCACCCTCTTGAGCTCCAACAGCCTGTTCCAGAAAAGAGCCCACTTGGGAATTGCACCAATTGTTTACTGCTCACAACGGTGTATGCCAAAACTAAAATGGCCTGCTTTGAGGATTATAATGTTATGTGATTGAAAGTTATCCATACGCCTTCTAGGTTAAATTGTGATGCTTTGAGAGCTTTCATTTTAATTATTTTATATGCTTCTTCTGGCTGCTTTATGAAGAACTGGTATAGAATTTAATGTTAATAATAATACTAATACATTAAATCCTTACACGGACTTAGGTAAGCACAGCACCTGAGCCACAGTCTGAATCTACACTACTTTATTGTGTCTAAATTGTAACTAAAAAAAAAAAAAAACCTCATATAAAAGGTGGTGGAAATTGTATATTCACACCTCCCTCATACTCTTCGTATGATAAATCACTGTGGTGGATTTTTTCATAATGATTCAGAATTAGCATTTGAAAAGGCCGTTTTGTTACATAACCCTATTTCAGAGATTGACACTTTTTGGAATCTTGGAAATGTGGGATGGGACAGTCTCCAAGCCATTGCCCTGCAATACCTGCCTGTTCATGTTCTAAACAAGCATGTTGTAGAAGCTGAATGAGCATTTCCTGGATACCAATATCTATGCTCCCAGAGGGACTTTTGTGGGGATGAAAGGCATCACTAAAGACATATATGATGTTGGATGCATGCTAACTTTCTATCTATTTATCTACCTACCTACCTATCATCCATCATCTATCTATCTATCTATCTATCTATCTATCTATCTATCTATCTATCTATCTATCTATCTATCTATCTATCTATCTACCTACCTACCTACCTACCTACCTCCCTACCTCCCAATCCATCTACCTACCCACCTACCCATCTATCTACCTACCTACCTACCTACTTATCTATCATACATCATCTATCTATCATCTATCTATCTCTATCTACCTACCTACCTACCTACTTATCTATCATCTATCTATCTATCTATCTAATCATCCATCTATCTATTTATCTCTATTTATTTATTTACTTATTTCCTTCCTTATTTATTTATGTGTTCATAATAGACTGGTGAAAGGAAGTCAGATGAATTAAGGAAACTATGATGTTCGTAGGTGCAACTTTTTATCTTACGTGGAATCATATTTCCTATTGCTGTTTTATACCTTTTACAAAGAAAATTAATGTGAGATGAAATGATTAACCTCCTGCATACCAAGTTAGAAATAGCAATTTTGGGGGGGGGGGACTGCGTTCATTGCATATTTTAACTAACTCTGTACAGCTCCCATACAAAAGAAAATCTCTTAAATGTATAAAACTCAATTAATTAAAATATTAAATTTTATCTTATCTTTCTAAGACCATGCCATCTATCATAGAGCTGAAGTGATCGCTGTGGTGCCTGATTAAAGTTTATTGTATAGTCTGTAACAATAATAAAAATATTATTTTAAAAACAGCATTTTAAAGACCTTATTAACAATCCTCAGTAAAAATCGATCATATTCAGCTGTCTTGATTTAATACTGCTCACCTCTTCTATATTTCAACATTATTAAATTGCAGGGTTCCTAAGCATTCCACAGCTCATCTTTCTGTTCATGTGATTCAAGGCCATGCTAACAATCCTTGGCATCAATATGTTCTCTGTGGCTCCACTCAGTCTTTCTTTTTGATATACCTCCCACGCATATTTTTGGATATCCTATTTATCTTAGTCTATGAGAAAACCAGATCCATAGCCAAAATGTTTTATGGAGAGTGAGCCCAAGATTACCCAAGGGGAAATGATTATATGCAAAACAGCAGGTTCATGAGCGCAAGCAAGCGAACAAATACATCTTTAAAGTCATTTAATTGCATTGTTGTAAGAAATCAAGCAGTTGGTTTTATTTTTTAAAAAATCAAATGCATATTCTGCATCCTTTCCTCAGTTAAAAGCGAGAGAAGAGAAAGGTGAAGATTAGAGGAGAGGACAAGAGGATCTCTGAATAAACCAAGCCCCTCAATTCTTTTATTTAATAAACCAAGCCCCTCAATTCTTTTATTTATTATTAAGGTCCTCATATATTTAGCATTTATTGGTTTCCTAGAACTAGTGGCAACTAAAAGCCACTGAAATGTATTGCAGGATCCAGTCTGGGTCAGCCATTTTGTCTTCCGAACTTTTGGAACTCGTGCAGGAACTTCTCCCTAGCATCTTTTTGTGCTGTTCTGTGTGTGCTAGAGAGAAGTTTCCTGAGGATGGGCTCCTGCATGGGCCCACAAGCTCAGAAAACAAGTGACCCGACCCAGATTGGATCCTGCAACATTATTGTGGGATATGTATATCCCAGAGATGGGTATTCAGCAGGTTCTGCTCTGCTCTGGAAAACCGGTAGGGGGAATTTTGAGTAGTAGTTGAGTTGTTTTTAAGTGCTTGCCTAGGTCTTTAGGCACAGCACCCACTGGAACCATTATTATTGTTGTTGTTGTTGTTGTTTACAGTGAGAGCCTGTGTTCTCCAACCAACAGTAGTTCTGGCTTTATATCAAGCAAGGTTTGGGATCCATTTACTTCTAGTTCAGCAATCGGCCTCTTAAAAGGTAGGTGTTTGCTATCAGTGAGAGTCCCTGATCCTTTATTTTATTTTTTTTTGCAATATTTATAGTGAACATTTTTCAACAGTTTATAACACATATACATTCTTTACAACATTACAGCATCGCAAGTACTCGTATATACATAATAATTACATTATGAATCTTTACTTTTATTATCTAGCCAATTGTACCAAGCATCCCAGACCACATGAGTCCCTGATCCTTTTAACTAGAGTTGGCAGGAACGAATCCTTCAAGAATGCAGAGTGGATGGAAAACACGTGAAGACTCAGTGCCCTCTTTCTTGTGGATCCCTGTAAAATGACTGGACTGCAGAGTTAGGTGCTGTCTGCAAAAATCCATCCACCTCTTACTCTTGGCCATTTATTTTTTTAAGGCCACCAAGAAGATCCTTGTTGCTGGGGTATCTTGTCTATTTGGACCAGGTTTGCTGCTGATATCTCAATCCAAAGCAAAAAATAACCATGTTCTTGTTGCCAGGCATATTTCTTGCAGCACACAGAGATATTTTTTTTTAAAATTCTACTCACTCTTCCCTTTTTAAGAACAATCGCCAAAATGTTTGTATTTCCAAATGGTCTTGCCTTCTGTGTAGACCTACAGCAGACCCACTCCCAAGTGGCAAGTGGATAAAGGTTAGGGATAGAATACATAGTCCTATTCGTGACATATAAAGAGTCAAAACCAGAAAAAGTCCCTGGGATGCAACTACTTTCTCCATCTCAACTTAGAACAGAAAAATCAAGTTGATACCTATGAGAGATGCTTCCTTGCTGAAACACTTCATGCCCTGTTTCAGGAATTCTTTCACATTATATGTATTGAATGTTGCTGAAAGAAAAGCTGAACAAGGATTTTAACGCCACTAGAACAAAAGTAGGCAGCCAACATTATTAAATGTTCCTGCTTCTCCAATTCTACATGTGTGTTTGTGTAAGTTAAGCATAAACACATTCAGTAGCTAAGTATTCCTTTAGGTCTTCTTTCAGACAGTTATCTGGAAAATCTTTCCTCATTTTTTTTCCTCACAAAAATAGCAGGTTCCATGAATCAGTGTCATGTTTTTTATTGCCAGGAAAAAGTGGGAGAAAATTCAACATTTGCAAGAAGGGTATTATCGGGGCAGAATTACATGATGACCTAAATTATGATATGGCATAAATTATATAACCATCAGTCTATGTTCAGAGACTGTGCAAAAATTTTTGTAACTATATAGAAACTGAGAATCTACTTCTGATTGATTAGGGTTCTGCTCAAGGCAGGGTTCTGAGCACATGTATTTCATGTACTGAATTATGTATTTATTCACTTGATTTAGTTAGTTATCTTTGTGACTGTTCATTACTTCTGGAATCTACCATATCTCAAACATTCTAGAGGACAACAGTAGAAAAATAAGATTACCAGTCTTTGGGAGCTTTCTAATAAGTTAGGGTTGGGGTATTGATTATATTAGTCACTGGCCTGATCCCAGCAGGACTCATTTTTTTATGATTGTGCATCACAAGAGAGTAGAATTTGACATTTATGCTGCTGTTGACTTTTCACATGCTTGTTAGCATCAAATAAGAACTTCCTTCCTTCCTTAAAATTTGCAAAACTGTTCACAAACAAGTTGGAATATTGAGATTTTTTTTGAAAAAATACTCATGTGTGGGAGAAATCAAAACTGACAAATCCATATGTCTGGAGTGAGATGTTTGAGCTATTGCCTTTTAGAATGCCTCAATCTTAATTCCCCATCTGTGAAAGAAAACTAAATTATCTACTTACAAAGCTGATGATTAAAAAAAAAAGCCTAAGACAAAATAGTAATGCTTCTTATGAGATTAAGGGATTTACTATAGATCTAGATAAATAAGTTTTCCAGAGAAAGTTTGGGTTAACTTTGAGCCCTTAGATGAAACTAGGCAATATCTTTTATTAACAACTTTGGAGATAAATACATGCTCTCTCTTGGTGCTCTCTGAGGTTGTTTGTTTGCTTGCTTGCTGACATTTCATTATCTGGCTAGGTAAGATCATCAGTCCTGTTAACTAATCATCGATCTGTATTTAATAATCAATACTAATCAACAATAGCATACCAATAGCACTGATGATATTATCTATTCAGGTAACAAAACGTCTGCAAGAAAACATACAACCTCAGAGAGCACTAAAGACTCCACAGTGCAGCCCTGAGTTACATGGATTTTCTTTTATTGATATTATGTACATTTCAGCTATTGTAATGCCTTAGGGAAACAATCCCTTATTGGTCAGCATTTTCTCTCACCATCAGTAGTACTAATTGTGAAATCATTGAACATTTTTATGAAGAATAACATTCCATGTTTCAGAATTGCATTTGCTCTTGTTGAGAAATCTAATGAAGGATTTTGGCAATGCCACAGGTTTTACTGAATCTCTCTTGGCTCATTTGGGAAATGCATGACTTTAATTTTTTTTTCCTGATGTATGGGTACTCCATCTTTTTCACAATTAGGAGAAACAATATTTTCACCTGAGTATATTCATCACAGTTATAATTTTGCCTTGCTTCACTTTGGAAAGATTATTGAAAAATAATCTTGTTTCCTAAGAAATATCTCTGGCCAAAATAATTAACCACTTGTTAACTAATAGATGAGATAATATTATTCTGCTCTTTCCTGATATTTTAATGCAGTTAACCTTTTCCCCCTCAGCTACTTCCTTTGATTAAAAATGGACAATTTAGTTGTGCCATTAACAGTTCACTCACTGAAATACCAAATTATTATTAGTATGACTGGAATAAAAAGATATTTTTTTCAGGGCCCAATGAACCTAGGTCCTATTCCATATTTATGTGATCCTGTCACCCCTAAGGAAACTATTGCTCTTCCAAGACAAAGCCTCATAATCCTTTTTCTACCAAAAAAATAAAGAAAATGTTGCTCATCTTAACCAAGGAGGCCAAATGACACAAACAATGGTGATCTAACCGTAGTCAAGGAAAGTATGTGTTCAGCCTGATTGTTGCAATGAACTTTTCCTGTTGTTCCAAGTGCTGACTTTAAACTAGGAGAGGTAATTTAAATAAGCTACATTTGTGACTCCACCCCCATTGTCTTCTTGACAAGATTCTTCTCCTTAATATTTCCCATCTTAACTAATCTCTTATTTCAGGCCAGAAATGAGGAATCTTTAAATCTCCAGTTACTAATGAACTCCAGCTTTCATCATCTCCCTCAAATACTGACAATAGTTGGGGTGGCAAGAGCCATAATCAGAAAAACCAGCATCAGAAGAAACAGAGTCTTCCATTGTTACTATGGAATCAATAGAACTTAAAGTTAAGAAGGAGACACAAGGGAAGTAAGGGCTAAAGTTATGTTCCTCGCTTTCAGCACATAACTGTTCAGGTATGCTAGTAACAAATAGCACAAAGTGACCTCTATAGACCTCTAAGATTTGTTGAGCATCTTAGAGTGGCTTTTTTGGATGCTGACTTGGCTTCCGTAAAAACCCAGATATGCAAATGCATAGAATGAGCAATCTAACCCAGGGATCTCCAACCTTGGCAGCAAAGCTGGCTGAGGAATTCTGGGAGTTGAAGTCCACAAGTCTTAAAGTTGCCAAGGTTGGAGACCCTTGATTTAAGCTATCAAGGAGACTGGCACTCTTGAGGCAGGTACACCAACGGATCAATACAAAGCAGATATATATGAATAGAATCATACAATTCATCCTTGTGTTCTATTTTCTACACCCAGGGAAGGTTGCTGAGTATGTGGTGAGGATTCAACTGCATGGTACTCTAGAGAAACATTTCTCAACTTCAGCAACATTAAAATGTGTAGACATCAACTCCCAGAATTCCCCAGTCGGCATGAGAGTACTGGGAGTTGAAATTCACACAACTTAATATCGTTAAGCCTGAGAAACCCTGCTCTGGAAGAAACCTGGGTCCTTTCCAATCAGGGTTTAAGCCTGGGCATGGCAGGAGATAGATCAATTACTTTGATAGATGATCTTTGTTGGAACCTTAAGGGTTGTGAAACCTTTGTAATGGTACATGGGAAAAACCTTGAGAGAAATGCTGCTTAGGGAATGGTCAAATATGAGAAAGTATAGCCTGCAGCTGGATAATGAGAGAGACAAGAGACTCGGAAGGGATCCTCCCTAGTTTTTTGGGCTATAAAGGAGATGATGGGAGAATTGTATCTTTCTATTTGCATGATTGTTAATGTAGCTTTATAGTAGAGTTATCTTATCTGTTCACTTATCTGGCCTGGTCTATCTGGTAAGGCTGACACCCTTCTTGGTCTTATTAGATCTCTTGGCAGCCAGGTTTTGAGTGCTACAGCAGTTGAAAACTCATGGTTGGGGAGGGAGGGTGGCCTAAATCCTACAGAATTAATTAGGACTCAGAAGCATTTGTGTCTCAATCAGTTTGTTGATTGCTGACACCCAGATCACCCAGGTATGAAAGTCTGGTGAAGACTTTTCATCTGGATGGGAAAGTCAAAGCAGGACATAGATTTTTTTTTCCTCTCCTACATCTCAGTCAAACTCCACGCCACTCACCTTGTATCGTTTAAAAGATTTAGCATGTTTATTAAATTTCCTGTATGTGCAGAGTATGTACAATAAATTCTGAGTCTAAGGGCACATGAATAGAAACGAGAACTTCTGGCTTTGATGTCTCTGTCTCCATGTGATTGCTCTCTGTTCTCGAGCCCATGTGATTGGCCAGAGAAACTGTGTATCTTGGCATGTCCAGTCTTCTTAGTTGCACACAAGCACCATTTGCTGACAGCCATCTATCTGCCTGAGGGAACACAATTTTTCCTCTTATTCAGCTGGGTTACTAGTTACATCAACAAGAGAAGACATTTCTGCAGAAACAAGTGGAAAAATTGATTGCGGGGAGTGAAGTTAGGGCAGTTTTTGTATTAATATCTCTATCTGCCATTTATTGATTTTAAAAGACACAAGTATGATTGCACAAATAAAAACCTTACGCAGCTGTTTTCACAGGCTCAGCTTAATCCCCAAAGTAGCTATATGTGCACCAATGGATTCTCTTTCCATTCTATCTCTAAACGGTGATGGTGAACTGATGAATGGATGAATGATGTAAGGCCCTAGTTGACAACCAGCAGCTATAAGCCACATAATGCTCCAGACCTCTGACATCATCCCCACCTCTTGAAAAAGGAAACATATTCATTGTATTTTTTCCCCCCTTGGTCCTTCATGCCTTTTTTAAGGTAGTATTGGAAAAAATTAAGGACAAATAAAGGGGCCTTGCATCCTTCAATGTGACTAGATTTGGAGAAATTTTATCCAGTTTGGGGAGATATGGTAGGGAAACAATGACAATTGAGACCAGAATTTCCACCACTAAGCAATGCAGTCATAAAGTAAAGGTATGCAAGAGATGGCGGCTGGGAAGAACCAGACATAACCTCTATTCAGTGCCATAGTAATTGTAATTGGTTGCTGAACAAATGCTGTAAGTCAAGGATTACCTGTGATTGTTTAAGCCTCTGCAAAATTTAAGGCTACAATCTGGTATCTTAAAACCTCCCAACAACTAAAATGAGTTAAAATATCTATTTGACATACATTGACAATGGTGTATTTTTTAAAAAGAAGAAGGATAGAATTAGCTCATTCTTGGCACCCGATACTCAAAATACAATATCGTTCTGTACAATGTGATTGTGTATAGTGTACATTGTACAATGATCTAAAAATCTTGCTCTTGCTATATTTGAAAGAACATTCTGTCCAAAGACAGAACCTTGGATTACGTATGCTGATTTTCATTTAATTTATTTTTTCTACTTTATTAAGTAAATTAACAATTGTACATATCATAAATAGAAATTTCATTTAGCTTTTTGTCTAGATACATGATATATATCTTTTTTTTCTTTTTACACAAAACAATAAAACTATAACTAAAACATCTGCTAATATTTTAAACTTCAAAATGAACACACACACATTTCTTGAGCTTGATGAATGGCATCTTTTTTTAAAAAAATCCAACTTTAAATTCAATGTATATTATTATGAAGGGATTACTGTACACCCATTTTCCCCATCACTATATTTTACATGCTCATCAAAATCAGTTTTTTTCTTTTAAAGAATACTAGAACTTGCTGCAGATGCTCTGCATTTCTCATCATATTCAATATCTTTTTTTTTTTTAAGGCTAAGATAATTTCCAGGAATAGATTCCTCCCCTCTCTTTTCCTGTAATTTGTGGCTCCATTTTGGGAGATATTGAGTTGTTTAATAATCAAACACTTCTCTTGGGTCCTCCACCCTGAATGCAGAAAGAAAAACTACTTAATTTAATCTCCATGGTCATTATTGCTATTAGATGGAAGCTAAGGCATTTGCAATTTAGAGGCAAGAGGTGTAATTGTGTCCATTTGCTACGTGAATGACATCTGCCAGCTGAGAGGATGTCCTGTTCTTCTTGCATACCCCCAATGTCTTCTGCAGGGATTGAGACCCTTCAGAATAGATTGTGGGGGAGGGAGGGAGCAGGAAGGATGGAAAAAAAAGGAGGAGAGAAAGGTCTGTTGAATGATCTAAAATCTGCGCATCTGTCTTTGGATCCAAGTCTTGATTCTGAACGTTGCAGACTTGACTGAAAAGAGAAGATTTTCTTCCCTTCAAAAAGTGAATGAGTAACTACCTATAGTAGGGGTGTCAAATTTGTGAGCCGCGGGCCGGATGCATCCCGTGCCAGCCACTCCCACCCCTGGTTTAGCAAAGGGGAAAAAGTCGTGATATGTCATGTGACAATGTGATGCCACGAGTTTGACACTCATTAATCTCCCTATTGCTACCTTCTTTCCCCTTCCTTCTCTCTCACTCTCTTCCTGCATAGTGGACTTTTGAGAGCAGAAATATATGCTCACAGAGGACTTTGGAAATTAGCCTGAGAACCATATTTGGACGGAAGGTTACAGGTTATCTGTTCTTGTTCTACACTGTCACCTCATATCTGATAAACTAAAGGCTGTGAAATAATTTCAAAATTTGAACTTACTAAAGGAGGGCACTTTATATGAGTATGGTCAGGGGTCTTCAAACTTGACAGCTTTAAGACTTGTGGACTTCAACTCCCAGAATTCCTCCTCCAGCCATTTTAGCTCAGGAATCCTGGGAGTTGAAGTCCACAAGTCTTAAACTTGCCAAGTTTGAAGACCCTTGGTCTAACCAAAGAAGGGGTTTCATTACTACCTCTGTATCCTGAACAGTAGTACTGATTAAGATAGCATTGCTTTAATCTCAAAGTGAGAAGAGATCCAAAGGTTGTCTCTCTGGGCTTAGATTTAGACCTCCTCCCTTTGAACAACAATCACAGTGTGTTTTGCAAAACCAGAGGAATCACTGATGGGAAAAGAAGCACCTTTAACCTCCACTTGGAAAAACTGTACAAGCACGAATTACCTAATTTGGCCAGAACTAGATTATATAATAGCAGTTTACTGAAAAGACTCAGATTTACAATAACAAGGAAATAGGTTATATGAGTATTTCTGCTGGATGTAGTAGTTGAGGGCAGCCCCATTCCCTTTCTCATCCAACTTACTTTTATTCCTGGGAAAAGCATTTCAGAACACAATTGAATCTACTGGTTAACTCCTGCCTACCCTGAGAAAAGTTCGTCCTCAGGATACTGAGCTACCGTGTAGCTGAGTTCATTAAGAAAAGGTTGCAGCTGCCAGCAATAGTCCAAACTAGAGAATGAAACCGTGTTTTGAACTTTGATGAGAGAAAGAAGGATACAATAGAGAGATGAGAAAGAATGGGAGGGGGGTGCAGAGGGACATAGGAACCAAACCTGCAGTAAGATGAAAACAATTCAACTTTTTGCTGAAAGCAAGAAAGATTTTTTTCCTTAGCTCTTTCTTGGTGGAAACTTCTCCTGGGAAACTTCTCCTCCATCAACATCTTTGAACCCAACTTGATTTACACTGATTATATCTATGCTGTTTGGCTGGCAAAATTACAGAAGTCGATGGACTGTTGAGGTTTTCTTTCAGTTTCTTTTAATTCCCAGCCAAGTGTACAACCCTGAGTTTTCTCAGTAGCTGGCTGTCCAAAAACTAACCTAAGTTGATCTTACTTGGTTACTAAGCTCAGCCAAGATCATTCAGGTATTGTCACCTGCTGAAGTGTAACAAATAAATAATTAGTGTAAAATGTTCTGAGGAAGGAGGAACATGATAGAAGAAGCAATAGACCTTCTATCTTGGCTACCTTTTCCTGAAAAGAAGAAAGCTGGACGGGGTGTTCTGATGTAGGCTCCACAAACTGGCCTCCAATCTTTGAAAATACAAAGCTAACAATTACTTGGAGGTAGTGGACAATCAAGTCTGTTGAAAATTGAACTTTATTCATTTCAGCACTTAAACTGCACCCAGAAACCTGAAAAAAGGATTGATTGATTGATCGATCAATTAACTGATTGATTAAATTTATTGGTAGCCCATCTTTCCACAGGATAGCTCTGGGTGGCTTACAATCATTCATATATGTGTGTGTGTGTGTGTTTTCTTAAGCTTTTGCAGGTACTTACATGTATGGCATTCAGCTTTGTTCGGGTATTTTCCCACATCATTATAGTTGTGCTTTTAAAGTTGTAGCAACGTTTCGGCAGAATCTCATCTGCCATCATCAGGCTTCTGTATTGTGTTCGTCTGTGTGTCAGGCTTTGCAGCCGTTTCTATTTTAAATTTGGGGCTAGCTTTGTGCTTTGTTAGAATTTTATTTGTTAGAATTTTATTTACAATTCCATTTTAACAAAGCACGAGGCTAGCCCCAAATTTAAAACATATACATCATATATATATATATATATATATATATATATATATATATATATGTGTGTGTGTGTGTGTGTGTGTGTGTATGTGTGTGTGTGTGTGTGTGTGTATGTGTGTGTGTGTGTGTGTGTATATATATATATTCATTCATTCTTAAGTTTTTGCGGGTACTTACATGTATGGTATTCAGCTTTGTTCAGGTATTTTCCCACATCATTATAGTTGTGCTTTTAAAGTTGTGGCAACATTACAGCAGAATCCCATCTGCCATCATCAGGCTTCTGTATTGTGTTCGTCTGTGAGTCAGACTTTCACAGCCGTTTCTGTTTTAAATTTGGGGCTAGCCTACTGCTGTGCCAGAATGGTTTTTTCTTCATCCTGATTGGTTGGGAGTCTTGGTCTGTGTTTATTGGTCTTGGAGTTTGCTGTGTTCTGCTTGATTGGTGTTTCTAATATCTTGTCTGTTTTGTGGCTTTTTTTGTCTTGATTGGCTGGCAACATTTCCTGTATTGGAGGCTTTTAGTGCAGCTTGGCTCCAAGTAAATGGACGGCTATCATTTATTAGAAAGCTAGGTTTCATCTGGGTGCCTGGTTGGGGTGTGTTATCAGAGAAGCCATAGAGATTGAAAAAAGTCCTGAAAGCATGAATAGAAGAGATGATTCCACCCAACTGTCAATTTTTTGGAAGCTTGCACTCACAAACAAAAAACTCTCCATACCACAAGCCAGGCAAACTCCTGGGCACAAACAGATTCCCCCCTGATACCTCCAGCTCAAATACACCCCAACCAGGCACCCAGATGAAACCTAGCTTCCTAATAAATGATAACCGTCCATTTACTTGGAGCCAAGCTGCACTAAAAGCCTCCAATACAGGACCACAATGTTGGCAGCCAATCAAGACAAAAAAAGCCACAAAACAGACAGAAGATATTAGAAACACCAATCAAACAGAACACAGCAAACTCCAAGACCAATAAACACAGACCAAGACTCCCAACCAATCAGGATGAAGAAAAAAACATTCTGGCACAGCAGTAGGCTAGCCCCAAATTTAAAACAGAAACGGCTGTGAAAGTCTGACTCACAGACGAACACAATACAGAAGCCTGATGATGGCAGATGAGATTCTGCCGAAACGTTGCTACAACTTTAAAAGCACAACTATAATGACGTGGGACAATACCCGAACAAAGCTGAATACCATATATATAAATACCCGCGAAAACTTAAGAAAATACACACACACACACACACACGCACACACACATATACCGGTACACATTCACATAGGTTAATACCAGCAAGCACTCTGCTGTATGGAGACAGTAGAATGGGCTAATCCCAGAGGGATGAGATAGTCCCTCAGGTACTGCCTAAAGCACATCTACAGTACTCAGAAGATACTTATCTGCTTACCATTAATAGACTTGAGGGTGAATTTTTGCCATTAGGGACCCTTGCTTCCAATGGGAAAAAAAAAAGCTACATTGGAAGAATTTTGGGGTCCAAGTGCTTTGTAAGGTGTTTTGCAATGTCAGGCCAATGGTAAATCCATCTAAAATAAGCTATTTTAACCAATTATAAGGGATCTTTCTTTTCTGCCCTATTGTCTATATAGAGTCCTACCCCACCTTAATACCTTTCAAAGATGTTGGACTGAACTTGCATAATTCCCATCAAAGAAGCCAATAATTGTCTGGATATGGTAACAGTTGTAATTCAGCAAGTAAGAAGTTAATAGGGTTGAAATTTGTGGCCTATTGGTTTGTAAGATGGAACATTACTAGTGATGTTAGCCTACCTGACCAGTTGCTTCATAAATCAAACTTGGCCATAATACATTCCATTTGAATAAACCACCAACTGGGCTTCTTCCCAATGAATAACATTTTTATAATTCATGCCCAACTAAATGTTTTATATATTCTGCATGGCTAAACATTCCAGTCCACTGTGCATTTTTAGCTGTTAACAGCTGCAAACAAGCACAACTAACAGCAGCCAATTAAAGAAGGATGTTATGTCATTGTGGAACAAAATTATCATTTTTATTGTCTCTTTATTTATATTTAGTTCTCCTCCCTCTTCCAAAAAACACGCTTGAAGCAGTTCGCCTCACATGTTCCACATACTGTGGATACACTTATATGGAAAGATCCAAAAATAACTGAAAAGAACACCCATTATTTCACACTGGATCATTCAGGATCCAACACACAGACTATGAAATAAGAAGATCATGTTGCCAACTGTAAAAACTAAAATGCAAAAACCAAAGGACCTCCAAGAGTGAACTGTATTGGTGACCTGTAGCCTTGTAGCTCCTTCACATCAGGGCAATGCACATGAGACTCATGGAAAAGAAGTTGGAGAAAACCAAAAAGATTTCAGACCATCGATTATGTTTCTTCCCTAGTAAATATTCAATAATTGTCTATAGCATGGAGAGAAAGTAGCCTGATAGTTTTGCAAATAGAAGGGTGATCCTTTTCTAATAGAAAGGATTGTATAAACTGGTAATGTGAAAAGCTCTTCCTGCTAGTCACTGTCAACTATGGGTAGAAAAGCTTAGTCTTTTACTATTGACCATGCTGGCAACAATTTAAATTTAAAAAAAAAATCTAACAGGTCTCAGATTAACCCTGGAGTAGATAATAGACTCCATATGGACAAATAAGCTTGGCTGGTATAGGGACTTTCCCACAGATATATGGATTCTTTTTCCACATCCATAGGTTTGAGCTCTTGAAAAGAAGCAAAATGTCTCCCACATAAACCAAATGGTGAGAATGTTCATAGTACGTTCATAACATGTTCATGATATATACCTCAACTTACTCCTCCAGATTGCCTTTTCTTACACTAATGTCAAACGTAAATACTGCCTTTAAGCCACTGCAAAGTCATGGCATTTTGTGACCAGTTTCAGTTTGTATAAATGAGGGAAGCAATGGTTATTTTAATGCAATCACCAATATCTTTATTGTGCCTCCAGTTAATTGTTCATTTCTTCCTTTTTAAATTACAGTTTTACTATGGTTCTAATTTTGTTTTGCATGAAAGGGGTTCTATTTGAGGTTGCTACTTTGCTTGTAAATGCGTCTTTATTTTGACTAGCAAATTCTTCCCTCCTTGGCAAAAGCCATATTCTTTTGCCTTAAAACCCAAGTCCATTTAAGAAATGCATTGTTTCTTCTCAGTCACGCACAATACAAAAACTATTTCAGCTATTACTGATGACAGTGTGGAAGGCAAACCTGGCCTGTGGATTTCTCCCACATTGACACACATAAAACCATATCTGTGTGAGAGACAGCTTATGTATTTCAACGTGTTCTGCTTTGTAAAGTTCAGAGAGGCTCTTCTCCAGGCACAAATCACATCCACATGCACCCTTTGCTTCTGCAGGACAACAGAGATTAGCTCCTCTGCTATTCATGGATATATGAAAATGGTTCAATGTAGAGGAACATGCATACAGAGTGAAATAAAAACAACAAAGCATTTTAGAGGACAGCTTTAAGAGACTGCTAAATGCAGCTCTTTTGCATGCCTACTTATTCTCTTGTAACCCCTTCCTCTCTAATCTCTCTGGGATGGGGAAAAGAAGAAAAACAACTGGCCAGAACAAGACAATATGTATTGGCTACAGGGGTGGACTTCAATTTTTTTTAGCAAGGGGCTCTCTGCCCTAATGACTGGCTGGGTGGGCATGGCTGGGTGGTCATGTGGCCAAGTGGGTATGACTGGGTGGTCATGTGGCTGGGTGAGTGGGGCCAACTCGATGTTGCTTCTTTGCCCTAATTACCTAAAAAAAGATATATACCAAAAAGTTGTTTATTATTTCATGCATTTAATACTTAAACAAAAATTGTCTGAAACCAGACTTAATAACAATGACTGTGAGAGGGATCTTGGAGTCTTAGTGGAGTTTCTGGTGAGTTACATGATTCTTGTTATTTGGGATTAGGCTAGTGGCTATGTTATCTGATTTTCTCAATGGCTCTCCCTCGCAAGCACCGAGTGGATTTTTTATCTAGCTTGCAACACTTTTACGAGATGTGAAATGCTCTTGGCTGAGCGCCCAGAAGTTCAATTAAGCCTATTAAGAGCATTCCCTGGCTGCTTGTCTTTCTAAGATTATTGGGGGCTCTCTGAGCCCCATAGAATCTTAGCTAGGGGCTCTCCTGAGCCCCTGTGAACCCACAGCAGCCCACTCCTGATTGGCTATAATAGCAATCATGTGACTGAGGGATAACACCATTGTAACTTTGAACAGTTACTAAATGAGACAGTTGATAAATGAGGCCTACATATAGGAGACCAGTATCAAAGAGATACATATCCATGAATTCAGGAGAATCAGTTATAACAAAAAAGAACAAAGTTAGACAAAAGAGTTAAAGTTAACTATGCCATTATTACACAAGAAAAACAAAATCACCGATATTTTTGAGACATATTTCTGACCACTCAGGGTTCCAGAAATCTAACCATGCCTTCTTTCAGAATATTCCCCATTCTATTCTTCTTTCACTTTATTTCCCATTCTGTTTTTTCATTGAATATTAGGTACTGAGTTATATATTAAAAATAATAAAGGTGGGATATAAACAAGCAAACTTTCCACTATCTTTAGTGGAATCCCCACAAAACTATCCAAGATGGCCTCTTTATTGGCTGAAGCAACACAGAAGTCCCAAAGCTGATTTCCAAAAGGCAGCTGGACTTTCTTGGGGTTTTTTTTCTTTGAAAATGTTTCACTTCTCATCCAATGAGCTTTTTCAGTTCTGAAGAAGCTTCTTGGGTGAGAACTGAATCTTTTTTTAAAAAACAAAAGGCCAAGAAAGTCCAGTTTTGATACAATCATGACCTGGATGACTGAGAATCTCCATAAAACATAAACATAGTCTTTTATAAAGGGTGTCCCTCCCAAAACACTGTCCTGTACACTGGCTGAGCTTGCAGAGAGCAATGGGGCTTGAAGGATCAAACTATCTTAGATTTCATAAGGCTGTAACCACACAACAAAAAGAAGTATGAATGATCTCTGAGGTTTCCTCAGAATTCCTTCAAGATGCTTTAGCATAGCTCAAAAGATGTGGGATATTTCCTGGTTTTCTATTAAAAATTACTTCTAAGCACCTTTGGGGCTTTCCTTCTTTTTTGTGCTTTTTAGCTATGGAACATTTCTTTGAAATACAGTGTTAATGTAATCTGACATCCTGCAGAACAAAGTTTGATGAGGTTTCATGCAAGGTTTCACCAGGCTGAAGTATCCAACAGAGAGGATGTCCCTTGAGAAACATTCAGAACAAACTCGGTTTACGAAAGAACGGCAAGCCATTTCTTCTGAGCAAAAACCCTGCCATGACCTTTCCAAGATCCTGACAAAACCAATCTGATAAATTAACGTGTTGCTCTTCAGAGAGGATTAAGAAGTAAGAGGTGTGCAGAGAGGTGGATAGTCAGGATATAAAACAATATTTAATAAATCAAAATGCATGAATATTATAAGAACATACTTCTAAGACCTCAAAAAGACAGGTGTGAAAATCTTGGTGGACTGTTGAAATGTAGTCTCATAAATATTTTTGTTATTTTCTATATATGTCTGCATTTTTCTTTCTCTCTCCCCCTACCCTGTGTCTATGTGAATATGTGTATACATATGTGAGTTTGTGTGTTTGTTTATGTGTGCAATAACCTACGACTTGAAGAGAAGAAAAAAAAATGCAATTTAACAAGCAGACAGGTAATTTTCAAAACACTCCTGAACTTACAGAAAATTCATTTATAAGTGTTCCTTCCATATAATTTTGATCGTTGATAGCCTTCCGATAATTGGAGGCCTTCTAGAAATGGTTCACAGGTGATTTGATTTCAAATCTTGGTGGCGAAGGAAAAGATGCTCCACCTACTGGAAGTATTACAGCCTCAGAAAAATCTACCTCTGCCTATGAGCTGCAATTGCTGAACCTTGTAGTATGGGCACACCAAAGTAGCTCAACATGGTATGGCATAGAGTATCAAGCTGACCTGATTCTTTTCCCACCTGTGCCCATTTAACTGTTGTTGATTCGTCATATAGTAGTGTTAGGAATATAAGTCACTTAACAGGCATTTTGGGTTGGAAATATATAAACCAGGATAGACATTTAATACTGTATCTTTAAGAAAATGTAAAAACTGTAGTTGGGCGTGGTTTCTCAAACGGCCATAAGATGGAGCCAGAAACATGGGTAGTCTTAGTCTCAAAAGAGTCTCAGTGAGTGTGTGAGTCTCTGTTTCCTTCTGTTGGAGAATATTGCCATTCCTTCTAATTGACTGATATTCCTAGATTTGATGTAAGTCTGATACTGAACTGTTTTTGACACTGGACTTTGTTATTGGATTATCCCTGGACTGAAAACTGACTGATTTAACCTGTGAATGACTTTGGACTGTTTATCTTGAAGTTTGCTTGAAAGTTTCTGGAAGTAAAAACCTACATTTACTGTACAGTGTATCTGTGTGCTGTGTGTGTATTATTCAAACACTACTCTCAAATACGTCTCCCTGTATGCGCTCATTCTCCTAATGGGGAATTAGCTCAATAAGTAGCAACAATTAATACACCATTTTTTGTTTTAGGAATAAAAATACATTTTTTCCACAATCCGTGAATAAATTTTGATTGGTTTATAGTCTATTCTATCTAAGAAGACTGTCAATATTCTTCCTATTACAGACAAGTGTTGTATAAAATGAAGTATTTTTGCTTTATGAAAAATAGAACCTATAAGCAAAACTTTTACGAGAAAGATTTGCTAAACAAATCTCTCTTTGTCTCGAAAGGGAGAAATACAAGGGGCCATAATTGTTGGTACACAAGAGAATATATTGTGCAGAGGGGCTACTTTGTTATAACAAGATGAAAAGTCATGTTTCATAGATATTGCTGCAGGAAGCGTCAATTTCTACAGCTTTTTTCATAGGTGCTTTAATTTATTTGTATTAGATTCAATGTGATGAAATTTGCACAGTGGGGGAAGACCTATGTCCAAGACAGATTAGTTGAGGGGGGAGGTTGGCGTGATGAAATAGAACATCCTTTCCTGAATTGGGTAGGCCTTTGGGGTTGGACCAGAAACGTGGTCTTTGCCATCTACTTTTAGTCACTAACTATCTAAAGTGGGGACAAGACACTGGAGATGGCGGTCATTTGAACCTCCACCCTCAAAACACTGCTTTCTGCAGCCGTTGGGACCAGTAGCCAGACCACTCTTAGTCACTGGCACTTTGGTGCTGGCATTGCTATGCAAGTCTGTTAGGACTGTGCCAGAATTCCTTCTCTCCTTTAAGCACCCTGCCTACCATGTTGCGCCAAAGACAGAGCAGAGAGACATCAAACATAGCAACCAATTGCTATAAACTGGCTGGATAATATCCGTGTCTTCCTCTCACTACCTCTCATTTGGACTTCTGTACATACTATAAAGACTTTGTAAAGGGGACCCCATTGAGGCAACCCTTCTAAATGGCACACTGCTAGGCAGGCAATGCCATATTGCTATGTAAATGACACACATTGAGAGGTATCTGAAGAACAGAATGCTTCTGAAGAACACAATCCAGAAGGAAAAGGCACCACTGTGGTATATTAGAACTGAATTATTTCAGGCTGGCCAAAATCAATTCCCCCTCTTCAAACTAAGATTATTGCCACCAGCCTTATTTGTTTGTTTGTTTACAGTTATTATAACCTGCACCTATTCCCAAAGGAGTCTCTGGGCAGCATACACCTCAACCAATACCTCCCCTCAAAAATATAATAATAATAAAAAAGGAAATCAGTACAATGTCAACATTAAAAAGGAACCACAATAGCAAAGACAAAAACCCTGACTGTTGCTTCTGTTTGAGAGGGAAATGGATCAAGAATTATTTGAGATTCAAGGAAACATGTCAAAGAAAAACAAAGGTGGAATTTGTGTGATCCATTTGGTTTTTACAACCTTTCCCACTTACTAATCGTGGAACAGTCTTGAACTTCCTGGCCAGCATGGGCATAATCATTCATGGCTGGCATTTCCAAGAGTTACAGCACATCTGGAGGGAACCAGGTTAAAGAAGACATCCTTGGACATTTTCTTTCCTGCATTTACTGCTGAATTTTTGGTACAAGAAGATGTTTGCCAACTTTCAGTATGGGGAAATTGGTTTACCAGCTAATCCCATGGCACTTCTGGCTTCCCAGGGGATCTTAGCAGCCAATAATAAAACATCAGCAGACTATGATAAAGAAGGGAAGATTTGCCAGTTCACTCCCCAGTTTTGCCATTTGACTTAAACTTTAACCGAGGAATCATGCATGGTATTGGGAACATATCAAGAGAATATCAAGTTAGAGCCACGCTGCCTTTTACTGTTTTGCAAATGTAAGTTTTCCAAGGATTAAGAAAGTGAAAGGCCCATTTTACCAGTAGATCCTTATTTGCAGTTCTGATACATTTTTAGCAGGTATGTTAAGTCAATTTGAACAAAATCTGAACTTCTTTTAAAAAAAAGAAGAAGAAGCAGGAGAAAATAAAAACCCCAGTAATCTGCTGCCAAAATGAAGGTACTCAAATATCTTCTCCCATGGCCACAGCTATAAACAGAAGTCATTCCCGGAGTTCACTTTGGGTTCGGGAAGCTGTGCTGCCATTTTTACTATAATGGTATTTCAGTCCAGATTCAACCTGAACAGCTCAATAGAAGCTGAAGGAATGAGAGTGATCCAGGAGGAGACACAGGGCCCCAGAGAGAAGAAGACTGAGCTACAAGGCTGGTCTTCTGCCCAATAGCTGCAGGCTGGAAAAATAAATCACCTTGCTCTGAGTTGCCTTTAGAGATGGATGGAGTAAAAGGAAGACATGGCTGGAATATAATTCGACGTGTTATAAGCACACAAATGTTGGAAGTTTGGGGAAACATCCTCAGTTCTTCCAGCAGTTCTATCCAAAAGCACGCCGTGAAAAGGGATAACTTCAGTTACTTCCCTCTGACTCAGAAGCGAGAATGCCCACAACCTGTTGGTGTTTCATCGTTCACCGCCATGAGGAGCAAATAATCTAAAATATCAAACCACAATAAAAAGTTCCGGTATACAGTGGTCCTGTTCTATATCCCAGCGAGCCAGCCATGTTTTCTTTCAGGATGCTATATTCCAATTGCCTTCTCATCCAATATTCCTCTTTAATCAAAATAATTGCCATTGGGTAGCCACCAAAGACAGAAATTCTATATTGGGCTGTTTTGTGGGTTTGTGGGTGCACCTCTGCACATGTAAAGAAATTTAGGGGAGATCCTAAGCGTACTGGTGTCTCCCTCTGCTTATAGGTGGACCATTGGGCTATGTAAATAATACTGCTCATTCATAATAATCAACAGTTTGATTCAAGATGTTGGTAATCACCTTTAAAGCCCTTCATGGCATGGGTCCAAGCTGCTTGAGGGACCATGTAATCCCACTGGGATTGGCCCACCCCGACTGTGCCAATAGAGGAGGAATGCTGTGTGCTCCATCGGTCAGGGTATTATGGATGACAGGGTCCAGGAGAAGAGCCTTCTCTGCTGTTGTACCTACCCTCTGGAACATCTTGCCTTCCGGTATGAAGTTGGCCCCAACCCTCCTCACTTCCACAAGAGCATAAAGAGCTGGCTCATCCAGTTGGCTTGGGGCCCTCATTATAATGGAGGTAGTTGATCGATTAACAACAGATCCCACCTCCTTCCCCACCCCGCCCCTACCCTCACCATCTATAATTAGATCACAGTGTTCATCTTGTTTTAACTTATTTATGTTTTTAGTATATTTATATTTATCTTTTATGATAGTAAGCCACCCAGTGTTACACTGTGGTAAGATCAGAGGCCAATAAATTGTATTTAAAACCAGAACATGATTTAAAAAAAAAAAGTCCCATCATTATTAATAACCATTACTCCTTCTTTTATCCACATGTATATCAGTGGCATAAAAATTTAAACTTCTTCATGGAGATTAATAGAGGATCAGAAATTCTGGTCCTTGTTTCCTGCCTATGCCATTTAGGCCAAAAGCAGTTTTCTTTCCATTTCCAGCACTAAACACTCTGTCATGCTATGTTTCCTATATTTCAGAAAGTGCATTAATGAAGTCTGGAACCTTCTCTAGGTGTATTGAGCCTCAGTGGCACAGTGGTTAAGAGTGCAGTACTGCTTTTCCTTTTTTTTTTCTTTTTTTTCCTTAAGTCTTTTTCTTCATCTAACTATTGATTGGATTAAGGTATACAAGAACCTGAAGAAATTTTGTCCTCCTTTTTTTTTTTTTTTTAAATTATTATTATTTGGCTTCTTTTTTCTACTATTTTTATTTTGAACTATAATTGGTTACTTCACAATTGGATTAAGGTTTAGAAGAACCTGAAGATTTTGAATTGCTTAAAATGAGTAGGAAATTTACAGCTCCTGGTTCTTCAACTTCTACTTCTTCTTCTCCACGATCTGGAGGAGAACGTTCAATACAGATAATGTTAAAGCAAGAAAAAGAACAAGAAAAAATGACTCTGCAGATGATTATGCAAGGAATTCAAAATATTCAAGCAAGATCAGAGAATATTGAAAAGAGAATAGAGAACATTGAACAAAGAACAGAGAACATTGAACAGAGAACATTGAACAAAAAACAGGGAAAACCGATGAAAAAGTGGAGAAAATCCAACAAATGATGTTGAAATATGATGAGAGATTCCAAAAAACTGAAGAAGAAGATAAACAAAGAGACAAGAAGATTGGAGATATTGATAATAGATTAACGGTGGTTGAACAAGATAAAAGTGGTATGTTGAGATGGGAGATGGATAGATCAGAATTCTATCTTAGATTCCAAAACGTAGAGGAAGAAAAAGGACAAAACCTAGCTGAGATAATGATAGAAATACTGTCTGAAGCTTTGGAAATAACCCAAGAGAAGATGATGGATGGAATAGATGAGGTTTATCAAGTCTTCACAAGATATGCGATGAGAAATCGCTTACCAAGAGAAGTTCACATTAGATTTACAAAGAAAGCCATTAAAATGCAAATATTGCAACTGGGAAAAGAGAAAACATTGAAATACAAAGACAAGGAGATTGTGGTCTTGAAACAAATACTGAGGAGAGTGAGAGAGATGAGAAGAGAATACCGATTCCTGACTAAAATGCTACTTAAAAAAGAGGTGAATTTTAGATGGCTGATTCCAGAAGGTTTAATGTTCACATGGCAAGAACAGAGACATAGAATTGACTCAATTGAGAAAGCGGAATTATTTTATACAGAATTTTTTGGAAGGAAAGAGGAAGAGGCAGAAAAAGAGATCTCACTAATTGAATTCCAAGAGGACTGCCAAATGGCGACTGAAAAAGAAGAAGGCGCAGTAGGTGGAAAGGTGGAAGCCAAAGAACAACGTGAACTAAGATCGATGAGATCTGCTAAACCTAACTATAAAATATAACCATGGAAGAGAAAAAATTGATTACAATTTATATAAATGGACTTAACTCAGCCGTTAAAAGAAGGAAAACCTTTTATAAATTAGAGAAATTAAAATTTGATATAATTTGTCTACAAGAAGTACATATTAAAAAACAATATGAACAATTGTTGATACAGCCCAAATTAGGGAAAATATTTACTTCCTTGATACAATGTAAGAAAAGAGGAGTGGTTTTATATATTAAAGAGACCACCCCAGCAAAATTGATCTATACTGATGATGATGGAAGAATACTAATGGTGGAAATAATGGACAATAATATGAAAACACTCCTGATTGCAATTTATGCTCCGAATGACAAACAAGAAGAATTCTATGAAAAATTACATATGAAAATAATCAAACTGGACTATGCTAATATAGTTATGATGGGAGATTTTAATGGAATTGTAGACAATAAATTGGACTATGCAGCACAGAAAACAATAAAGCAAAACAGAAAGACTCTCCCTAAATCTTTTTTAAAAATGGTAGATGAAATAAACTTAAAAGATACATGGAGAGAAAGAAATGCTAAAAATAAACAATACACCTTCTATTCAAATAGAAACTTATCATGGTCCAGAATAGATATGATATGGATGTCAACAGAATTAATAACTAACATTCAAGAAATAACTATTGAAACAAGTACTTGGGCAGATCACAATCCAATGACAATTAAATGGAAAGGACAAAAAAGAAGATCTAGATGGACGTTAAATAATACTATTTTAAGGGGAAAAGACTTCACACAGTGAATGGAGAAAGAATTGGCTTTTTTCTTTAGAGAAAACAAAAAATAAGATACATCAATTCAGAATGTATGAGATACAATGAAGGTATATGTTAGAGGCTATACAAGGAAAAGGAATACTATGAAAAGACTAGCCTCTAAGGCCCTAGAGGATGAGCATAAAAAACTTGAAAAAGAGCTACAGAAAATGCTACAGAAAAAGGACATCAAGCTAAAAATGGATATAATTAAACACAAAATGGGTCAAATAGAAAAAGAAGAATTAGCACAGAAAATTAGAGGTGCTAAACAGAACTATTTTGAAGATGCAAACAAACCAGGTAGATGGTTAGCATACAAATTGAGAAAGGAGAATCAAGGAAAATATTGCAATTAATTGATGACCAAGGCCAAGTCTGCCATGGTAGCAAAGAGAAGAAGGAAATCATTCGAGACTTCTATGGGAAATTATATATGCAAGAGAATATTGATGAGGAAAGAGTTAAACAGTACTTACAAAATGCTAATTTATCTCAGATACCTAAAGAGACTGAAAAAATGTTAGAAAGCAATATAACAATAATTGAGTTAACTGAAGCACCCAAGAAGCAAAATAATGGAAAGGCACGAGGCCCAGATGCACTTCCAGCAGAATTTTATAAAACATTACAAGAATTGTTGAATCTTCCATTGATGGAAGTTATGAATGAAGTTATGTTAAAGAAGAAGATACCTAAATCATGGTTAGAAGCCTATATTACACTTATTCCAAAAGAGGAGGCCGACCCATTACAAATTAAGAACTATAGACCCATTTCTCTACTAAATGCAAATTATAAAATCTTTGCTTCAATATTGGCAGAAAGACTTAAAAAATATTTAAATAATTTTATCCACCCTGATCAAAATGGATTTCTGCCAAAGAGACAAATTAAAGACAATATGAGAGTAATCTTGGACACCTTGGAATACTACGAGGCACATCCTGAAAAACAAATGGCTCCGATATTTCTAGATGCACAGAAGGCATTTGATAATGTGAATTGGCAATTCATGTTATTACTGTTGGAACAGATGGGTTTTGCTGGAAAATTTATTCAAGCAATAGAAGCTATATACTATAAGCAAACAGCAAAGGTAATGATAGAGGGAGAACTGACAGACTCTATCAATTTTAGAAAAGGAACAAGACAAGGGTGCCCACTATCACCTTTGTTGTTTGTGTTAACTTTGGAAGTGCTAAACAGAAATATTAGAGATGAAAAGAATATAAAAGGAATGAAAATCAAAAAGGAAGAATTTAAGCTGCAAGCATTTGCGGATGATCTGGTTTTCATCTTAGAAGACCCTTTAGAAACAGCATCAAAATTGATAGAAAAGATAGAGACATATGGAAAGGTGGCTGGTTTGAAAATAAATAAAGATAAGACAAAGATTTTGACAAAGAATATGCTATTAAGACAAAAGGAAGAACTGGCAGATCTATTGAAAATCTAGGTCACGAATAAGATTAAATACTTGGGGATATATTTGACAGCAAGATGCAGTACATTAAAAGAGAATAATTATATTAAACTTAAACAGCAGATAGCTCTAGATTTGACGAAATGGGAAAATTTACAACTGTCACTAATAGGGAGAATTTCAACAATTAAGATGAATATATTACCCAGAATTTTATATTTGTTTCAAACAATTCCAATTAGGCTTGGAAAAGACTACTTTGAAGATTTAAATAAAATTGTGTTGAAATATATATGGCAAGGTAAGAAAGCGAGAATAAAGTTAAAACTTTTGCAAGATGCTAGAATTAGAGGAGGATTTGGTTTGCCTAATTGGGAGTTGTACTACCAAGCTACAAATCTGATGTGGGTTAAGGAATGGATAACACTAAGAAATACTAGATTGTTGACATTAGAAGGACATGATTTGTTGTTGGGGTGGCATGCTTTTTTATGGTATAAAGGAACTAAAACACAGGGGTATTTTAGAAGACATTATATACGGGAGTCTCTGTGGTTAAACTGGGAGAAGATTAAAAGACAATGTTATTTGAAAATTCCAGTCTGGTTATCGACTATTGAAGCATTTTCTTATCCTATAATATACAAAAAGGAACAAACAGTTTGATATGGTGAAATATTGAATGAAAAGGGTGAACTTAAATCTATGCAAAAGCTAGAGGAACATGGTATAAAGATGAATTGGTTTTCATATGCGCCAATACATTCAAGGTATGATGAAGATTCTAAAACAGAAGGTTTCTATGATAAACTGACTGACTTAGATAAGATTTTGACAGGTACTGATGAAAAGGTGATTAAAAAATGTATGGATATTAGAAATTAAACTAGAAGAAGAACAAGTTCAAGAAACTATGATTGCTTGCGGGAAGAATTTTGGATATGGGATCGATTTAGAGAAATGGCAAAAATTGTGGTCTCAAAATTATAAGATGACAATGTCAACAGCATATAAAGAAAATTTGTATAACATGTTTTACAGGTGGCACTTTCCCCTGACAAGAATAGCAAGAATGTTCAAGAATAAATCCGAAAAATGTTGGAAATTTCATCAGACACCTGGCTCATATTACCATATGTGGTGGACTTGTGCGGATGCTAAAAAATACTGGACTAAAATCCACATGTGGTTGGAAAAAATGACAAAAAAACATATAGACTTGAAACCAGAGATATCTTTATTGGGAATTTTACCTGATACATATAGTAAAGACTTGAAATACCTGATTGTAAATGTATTAACAGCGGCTAGGATTGTATTTGCTAAAAACTGGAAAAATGAGAAGATACCATTACAGGAGGAAACCATTAAGAAAATATTGGAATGTGCTGAAATGAGTAGATTGACATTTGAAATTAGAGAACAAGAGAATAAACAATTTTATAAAATTAGGGATCTTTTCTATCAATGGTTAGACAATAAAATACAGCAATGAAATATGTAGACTTTTAGAAAATAATAAATATATAAAGATGCACCTCTTTCTTATTATATCTACAAAATGATTTTAGGATAGATTTGGGATGATAATATGAACTGTTATAAAACAAACTAAGTAAATTATGATTATCTTGTAAAACATGAATGAATAAACTATAGTCAAATGATTGATTAATAATGATACTAAGGTATTTAATTTTTGATTGACAATATGAGATTATATGCAATGTAATTGTAATTGAAGACTACGAAATGGAAGCACAAAACAATCTGTAAACCAACCGGCACACTGTATGTATACCTATGGAAGATAGCTTGATGTTTTTATGTTTTGTTTGTTTATGTTTGTTTTTAAAAACCAATACAATTTCAAAAAAAAAAAAGAGTGCAGTACTGCAAGCTACACCTACTGCAGTTTGGCAGATCGAATCCCACCAGGCTCAAGGTTGACTCAGCCTTCCATCCTTTGAGGTGGGTAAAATGAGGATCCAAATTGTTGGGAACAATATGCTGACTCTGTAAACCGCTTTGAGAGGGCTGTAAAGTACTATAAAGCAGTATATAAGCCTAAGTGCTCTAGCTATTGTAGAATTCAGAAATCCCAACATAACAGACTCTATCAGAACTAAGCCTGAAATACCTGCATAAGGAATATGGATACAACTGCTGAGTTACACTACTTCCTTCATGTAATCAGAAAGCTGAGCAATAGGAAAATGAAATGTGGGTTAATTTGTTACTTAGGTCTCACCTAAGGTCTCAATAAAGCTAATGGTGCAGACTGAATATATACAAGGTGATAAAGCAGGCAATGTGGATGTAATAGAGCTGGTGAGAGGTACCAGGAGGGGAATAAGACCAATGCTTTCATTCCTGGGTCCCATTCATATTACGATAATCCATGTTGAGATATTCCTAAAGGTAGGTTGTCTTACTTATCATGTTTATGCCTCCTGATGCAGCTCAATGGCTTGGTAACCTTTGTCTCTTGTATCTACTACAATTGGGTTAGCTAATCATCTTCCATGTTCTAGAATGGCTAATACTACAAGCCACTGAAAGCATTTGAAATGCTTTGGATAATTTTTATATTAGAACACTATATTAATATGAGTGTTGAAAGAGGCACTTGGCATTATAGTGCACTCTGAAAAGATTTGTGTACACTTTTTTTCAAATCTTAGGGCCTAAGTTTGATTAAAATGATTCAGAGAGAGTCAGTCATGCTTCAATCCTATTGCCTCATTGGAAACAATCAAGTCACCATGTAAAGGCAATTAATATCAACAAGATTTTGGCAAGGCCAATTTTTCTCATGATCTAGAATGTGCACAGTAAGTACAATCAAGTACAGTGGGGGTGAGCAACCATTTTTAAGATGAGTCTTCATTCAAAGATATGGGAGGAGGAGAGGTTAGGACACAACAAGGCTTATTTTGATTTTAATAGAATTGTTAATTTTACCAACAATTTAAATCAATCAATCAATCAAACAAACAAACATTTATTGTCAATGCACAACATGTGTATACAATGAAATTGAAATGAGCCTCCCTTGGTGCTAGCTTTGCAAGTCTATCATATTAAACCTAATTGTGGTGTTTAGGTTGCGTTCAGAAGTCTGACAGTCCATGGATAAAAGCTATTTTTCAGCCTATTTGTTCGGCTGGCTATGCTTCTATATCTCCTGCCCGATGGTAGGAGAATAAAGAAGTGCTAACCAGGGTGTGAATCATCCCTGAGGATTTTGCTCACTCTGCTGAGGCAGGTCCTGGGGATTTCGTCCAGTGGTATCAGGGGACAGCCCATAATTTTTTGTGCTGTGCTCATCACCCTTTATAATGCCTTTTTGTCCATGACTGTCAAGCCAGCATACCATATCATAACACAATATGTAAAGAACAGTGGTGGGATTCAATTTTTTTTCCTACCGGTTCTGTGGGTGTGGCTTGGTGGGCATGGCAGGGGAAGGAGACTGCAAAATCTCTAGTCAGAGGTGGGATTTGCTGGTTCTCCGAACTACTCAAAATTTCCGCTATCGGTTCTCCAGAACTGGTCAGAACCTACTGAATACCACCTCTG